>JAOXYA010143938.1:0-10051 GCA_028565675.1 Sorex palustris | reverse complement strand
ACAAACTATGTATTCAGAAGCTCCTATAAGATCATATACAAACTCACCAACAGAAACTATTCAAGACAGAGAGTTATGTCACAATATACTCAAGGTTCTAAATTTAAAAAGAATATTTAAATAAGAATATGTTGCATGTACTTAAGCTCCTTGTAATTATGGATCATGTCACAGTCAAAAGTTTTCTGACTTATTTAATAGAGGAAAAAAAACTAAAATTTAGTGTATGGATTATAAAGATACACTAGATTGAAGTTATATATTAGAGAATAGAGACAGATATATTGGGAAATGATGTCTCTACAAAAATAAGTCTAATAAACTGGTGTTAATCATGCTAATCATGGTTTATCTAGTCAATGTTTGACAGGCAACTGTTTTCATTGTGTACAACCATAGGCTTGCAGGTTTTAGAGAAGTAAAATGCTATTTATGGGGACATGGCTAGATATCTGAATTTATTACATAACAAATATTTTGATGAACTCATAAATCATTGTAAGTCATCAAGCCATTGTATTATAGTAAGTGCTAATTCCCAAGAAATAATTTTCTTAGATCTAAATACATATTTTAATTTATGAAGGCTCTAATGCAGTATTCAGGAAGGTGAAAGGCCCCTGGCTTCAATTCTTGGCCAACCTGGCTATGATTGGGCTCTGCAGAAGGAGATTATAGAGGCCATTCTGTCTATTCTCAGGTGTCAGGGTTAAGCCTGCAATGTTGAAAGACTCATGTGGTACCATGGATTGACCCCAGGCTGAGTGCATGCATAGACACTAAACCATCTCCTGGAATGACAGATGTTACACTTTAATGTCCACAAAACCAAACCCATTATTTGTATAACATATTATATTGTGCTAAATATAACAATGTCATTGTGTATGACTACTTCCCACAGGAGGATATACTGCACTAAATATTGAGATATTAAGAATAAAGCTCTAGCCCACTGTACTGAATTTGGTTTTTGTTGTGAGGTGTTGCTGGTGCCCACTGAGAAAATCGATGAACAATGGGAGGACAGAGCTACAGTGCTAATGTTAAGAAACTTTCATACAAGAATATCAGGGATATTTTCTGTAGCATTTTTTTTTCTGAACGTGGTATCTGTGTGTTAAGATTTTAAAACTGCTTTCTTTTCTTCTCTTTAGTAGAAAAATTTTGAGGAAATCTACATAATAAAATCTATTAATCAGAAAAACCTCTTCACACATCTCAGAGCCTTATGCCTAAAACATTCATATGACCAATTTTCAGAATGCTATTCAATATTTCCAGTGATAGTGACTCTAGTAACTCTTGTTCCAGGGAAAGAGAATGGAAGGGTTTCTGCAACTACCACTCATCTCAGTGTGATTGGTCCAAAATAGTGTCAGTTTTCCTATTATTCCAAATTTTTATCATTTTAAGGAAGAGATTAAATAATTAACACACTATATGTGAGCACTGTAACCATAATCCAACTAACCAGTTTTTCCTATATTTTATATAAATCATAGTCAATAAAGATAACAAATATTTTTGTTTGTTTATTTGTTTGCTTTGTATCACACCCAGTGATGCTCAGGGTTTACTCCTGGCTCTCTGTACTCAGGAATTACTCCTGTTGGTGCTCAAAGAACTATATGGGATGCTAGATATTGAACCAACTATATGCAAGGCAAATGCCTGACCTCTTGTACTGTCACTCCAGACCCACAAATAATTTTTTAAAGAACATCAGAAGTATGCGCGATTTTGTGACTGAGAACACTGGGCTCAACAGGACGGGGTACAAAGATACTCAGCAGTTACGCCCATAACCCACCTCTGTCTGGTGTCAAATAATCATGCCATCTGCCACCATCCAGATCGCATGTCCTTCTCTCCCAGAAAGGATCAACATGATGTGCTCCATAACCATACCAGCAGACCCCGTGCCAGGCTGTTTCACTTGGGGTGCCCCAGAGCAAGAACAGTGAAGCCCCTCCCCATCCCAGTTGAAAACTTCCACAACTCATCTGCCCCCATGCTCAGAGCTGCTCTCCACACACTTGAACCAAGTCTCATCCTACAAGCGCATCTATTCTTGGACTGCAAAGCTGTGAAACCAAATACTTTAACCATACTCCAGGATTACTGCACCACATTTGAAAGGGTTCAAAATAGGAGGCAAACAGTCTTAGAGGGAAATATTCATTTTTTTACATATATATGTAAAACACACAAGGCTCAACCTTTACAACATGTTAGTGATCTCTTATGGAAGGAGTCAATGACCCCGGCATGAAATAGAACAATTCTCATGCTCTTTCCTCTAAGGATACTTTTTTTTTCTAATATTCTCCGGAGACTTTTTATAACAAACAATACAAAATATATTATTTTGGTTATACTTTGAGATAGGGATTGAGGTCTGGGATGGAAACATCCAAAATATGGTGGTGGGAAGGTGTAATGGTAGTGGGATTGGTGTTTGAATATTAAATGTAATCAAATATTGTTAACTAGTTCATAAAATAAAAAATAGACATACACAAAAGAAAAATAAAATTACTGGCATTGCAAAAAAAAATTTCCCCTCTTAGAAATGAGTATATCTATATATAAAATATGATACATTTACTAATAATTCATCTCTCTACAGATATTATCAGTATCTTTAAAGTTTATGAGAAGTGAACTGTAACTTCATTTGTTAGCACTGAAAAGTCATGTACAAAGTGGTACAGAATTTCAGGTAAATACTTTATACCACTAATATATCAAGAGTATCACATTACATTTGATGGGGCTTAAAGTAGAAGGCAATCAATCTTAGGGAGAAATACATTTATACAGATATATACATAAGCACAAAGGCTCAACCTTTAACAACATGCTACTAATCTCTTATAGAAGAGCTTAATGGCTCCTGGGTGAAATACAACAATCTTCATACACTTTTACCTAAAAACCTTTTTTGGCTCATTTTTAGCAGTTATTGAGAAAAAGCAATACAAAATAAATTATTTCGGTTCTGTTTTGGGGGCAGGATTTGGGGTTTGGGATGCAAACATCCAAAATATGGTGGTGGAAAGGTGTAATGGTAGTGGGATTGACGTTCAAATATTAAATGTAATCAAATATTGTGAACAACTTTATAAAAATCAGATTAAAAATAATTAGGGAAAAGGAAAAAAATTTGATAACTTTATAGGGCTGATGTAAGATTTTAAAATTGATTTTGGCCTTTTTTCTGCAATCTTTATCTTGGTGATTTCACACCTCCAAAGACTTTCCTCACTTAAGTCATGAACTCCCAGAGGCAGGAGTCGGTTCATTTCTCTCCACTAGTAGGAATCAGTATAGACTATGGCAGTGAGGGGACTCAATACGTATCTTTTGAATAAAATGAAAAGATCCTATGCGAAAATAGTTTTAAGAAATTTGACTTCATAATCTCATAAAGACATATAGTATGTTCCTCTACTTTAAAAACAAATTCTCATTAACCCAGAATTTAGAAAATGCACACAATTACATTTTAACATGTAACTTCAATGTTGCTTTTGCCCATCCCCAGAGTCATTGTTTGAGGGACTAAAATGTGTTAAAGGCAAAGGCACATTTACGATGACTTTAGAGCTTTACTACAATAGGTCATAATTACACATTTTATAAATCTACAGCTGCTACCGAGACAAAAGAGCAACAGCTTTTGAAATTGTGATTTGTAATTCATATTATCAGTGGGAATTTGCATCGAAACAATGTACTTTCCTGGCAATGATGGTTTTTCTTACACAACTCCCATTTTGGATAGTTTTGTTTTCATATAATATATAAGCATCCCAATTATTTGAAACTTACCAGTGTAACTCTGAATTGACCCTGAAAAGTTTTTATTTTGAGCAGTAGATGCCACTGGAAGACAATTTGTTTTGGCTGGAGTAATTCTTTCTGATGATTTAATTGGCTGCCCTTCCTTAATGGGCTGATAGGCAGCTGTAGAAGTTTTGCTGGATGTTAAATTATGCATTATATCTTCCCAGTCATCATCATCATCAAAGTCATCTATTTCAAAATTGTCCATATCAGAGAAAGCCTTCGTTTCTCTCTCTGAGTCTGTTGTAGAAGTGGCATGTTTATTCCGATCTTTAGCAGCAGTGCTTGTGAGAACCTTCCCAGGGAAATAAGAACTTTCGTTTCTTTTTTCTGGCCTTGGTGATTCAACGCAGTTGCTGCTCACAGAGGACCTCTGTATATGGGAATTGAGTAACGTTTTTTCAGGGTGATTCTTCATAGTAGCTGAGAGTATGTTTTTTGTTGAGGTTGTTGTCTGTAAACATTCTCCCGGAATAACAGAATTCGAGGGAAGTTGTGGAAAACTCCATTCCTTAACATACTTCTCTGAAGGATGGGCAGAAGGTGAGGAGACAGGTGCTGCACCCTCCACAGGGCTGCTGAGGGACCCAGGCCTGCACTGCCACCCTGAGCAAACAGTGGCATCGCTGGGACTGAAATCTGCTTCAAGTAGGAGTCTCCTTCTGAAGTGAGAACACAGAACACGGCACCAAAGATGAGTTGTGACTAAAGGCCACACTAGCATATCTTTTGTTTTCCTCCCAAACAGAAATAGTGGCAAAATACATCCTCAATCTCAAAATTTGAGTAAAACCACTAAAGGGATGCTCTGAAAAAATTAATACATTTAAAACATAATGATAGTTCATTTCCTTGTTGGAATGCCTGAAAAATCTGTGCCCTATCCATTTCTAACTCAGAGAGGTGGCGATACAATCATTGAAATTCCAGAGAAGAAAAATCAAGGTACCTGAGATTTCGTTGCTGAAGTAGTTCATTGCCACAATTCAAAGTTTTAAGTTCATCAGCAGAAATTGTGTCGACTAATTTACAGATGTGGTCCATCACACATATAAGCTGCTGCTGTAAACTCTGTTTCACTACAAAGTAATTATGCTATTATTATTTTTCCTTAAAAAATAATGAGTCAGCTTTTTCCATCTGGCGAATCTTATGTTCTTTTTTGAACACAGGCTCATATCTCTCCTTCTCTCCCCTCATAGTTTCACTAAATTTCGTTAAATACAACTATTTTACCTCACTAATTAAAAAAAAAAAGACAAGGTTTTGAGTCATGTAATTGAAGCAAGATTAAACAAGATTCACAGTAGTTTAGAACTACATATTGTTCTTGATACCATATGAACTAGATTGTCTTTATTTTACATGTAAGCACTTAGAATTATAATATCATTTGACTTCATATTTCAACATTTCTTAGTGTAATCATCAGAAGATATAAAATGACATCAATTTGCTATGTTTATACTAACATCAGGTGTAAATCTAACCATTATCTCCACCAACTCTATCATTAAAAGGGATGAACACAAAAAATTAAAATAAAATGCACAGGACCAGAGAGACAGTACAGGGGGGGAGGGTGCTTATCTTGCCTGTGGACAAGATAGGTTCAATTCCCGGTACTCCATATGGTTCCCTGAGCACCACCAGAGTGACACCTGATAGGTGTGGCCCCCACTCCCTAATAACTAAATGGAACAAAAACAGCTCAACAGGCAAGGACTTCCCTAACAGTTCTGAAAGGTCCATTATCCAGGCTTCCTCTTAGTCAAAAAAGCCCAGTGTCATGAAGGTCTCTCGGAGTCTGCCTCCACACTCCTCTGTGAACATCTGATGGAGGCAACTCCATGACAATGACATCAGAAGTTTTTTAATGCACTGGGCAAGGAAACATCTCTTCTCAACCTTAGATGGCTGCCTCTCTGCCACCACACAGGAAAACAGCTTGAAAATAAGATCAAAACAAGGAAAGTAGCAGAGACAGAAATAAATGGAGAGCCGTGATGGAACAGATGAGAGAAGGTGGGTGTTGAGAGATTTTCATGCTGACAGTATTTGAACATCTGGACCCAGCCAGCTCACTCCACAATTTTGTTTCCTTAAGTGGAACAGTAAAGAAGTACAAAGTCAGGGCCGAGGAGACAGTGCAGTGGGCAGGGTTCTTGCCCTCCATGTGGTTAACCTGGGTTTGATTCTCAATACTCTACATGGTTCCCAAGTCCTGTCAGGAGTGATCCCTGAGTGCAGAACCAGCAGTCAATCAGTCTTAATTACTGCTGATGTGGCCCCAAAACAAAACAAAAACCAATCAAAAAAAGAAGTACAATATCAATTTCCTTAATATGAAAGAAAGAAAGAAAAATCTTGGAGAAGGTAGCAATGGGAAGCAAGAAGATACCCACTGTACACTTAGGGCCTAAAGTATATGAGGAGAAATCAGATTAGGTGGCTGCAGCACAACGTGTTTCCAGGACACAATCAGAGAAATAAAAGAAAATGACCAGGGAAGAGAAGGAGGCTATCAGGAAAGGGCTGGAGAGGGCAGGAGTTGAAAGGTCTAGAGTATGCCAGGGCAGACATGGGTATAAGCATCTGTGAAAGGGTAACCTTGGAGACATGACCTTTAGTGAATGATGGAAATTAAAATGTAAGGTATGAAATGATAAAAGCAGAATTGCCAGATTCTATTTTTTCTCTTTTTCAAGGAGAATGGGTATTAGATTGGAAAGGGAAATAAACAATGGTTAGAAGGAAATGAAAAGCAAGACAGGCTCAGGGAGAGATACAGCTATCAGAGAGGAGCTCTGTCTCCTTTTGTCTAGACAGATTACACCTCAGAATACAAAGAAAACCTGCAAACACGGTATCACTGATAGGTGAACCGGAAAGTTGACAGATGAGTGAAGACAGGCAAACTTTGTTCTTATTTAAAAAAAAAAAATCTAGAGACTGCCAAAGGATACAGGCTGGGGATCTTAATGTTAATTCAAGGCAAAATCTAGAACATGTTATCAAAGGATTGCTTTGTGACTCTAAGGAGAGGAAATAATTATAAAGTTAGCCAAGAGTTCATACAAATAAGCCAGCCATCCCAATGTATTTTCTCCTTTGAAAGGATCTCTAGACAGGAGGTACTGTTCTCTTAGAGCCTGCAGTGCAGTCAGGAGCTTATGTTCCCAGTGTCCATGTGTGCTGAGCAAGTACTGGCAGCTTTGCTGTTCATTTTGGTTTGTGGGCCACACCTGGCAGAGCTCGGGGACCGAATGTGATGTTGGGTATTCAAACAGAGGGCAGCAAGACACAGGGCAAGTACCTTAACCCCTATACTAGCCCTCCAGTTCTAGGTCTGCTGTTTTGGCTTGGGGCTCTACTCTCTGCAATCCCAAACACTGCAAACAATTTCTGGCTGCACACAGTGAGGTGTATGCAAGCACCACAAAAAAGCACTGCAGGGGCCAGAGCAATAGGACAGAAGGTAAGGTGTTTGCCTTGCATGCAGCTGACCTGGATTTGATCCCTGGCACCCCATATGGTCCCCAAGTCCACCAAGAGCCAGCCCTGAGCACCACTGAATGAGGCCCCAAAACAAAATAAAAATCATTGCAACTCCCAGAGCACATAATTTAAAAAAGACATGCAAGCACCATGGCTAGGAAATCCAACTTCTGGTGAGTAGTACAGTAATCCCTGGCAAGCACAGACATTAACCTGTGTGCCTCAACTAAGAGTGTAACCCTGTGAACTTGTGTGCAAGCACTGCAGCTAAAAATGTGTGAGGTACCTCTGATCCTTTCAAAGTAGTGAAAGAGATGAAGCAAAGGGAAATGAAGAAGAAGAAAGAATGGAGAAGAAAGAAGGAAGAAGAATAAGGAAGAGGAAGAGGAGGACTGAGAGCTATATTACAGTGGGTAGACATTTGCCTTGCACACAGCCGACCCAAGCTTGATTCCTGGCACCCCATATGGTCCCCTGAGCTATGTTAGGAGTGAACTTAGCATGGAGACAGGAATATTCCCTGGGTAAAGTCAGGTTTAGCTCCAAACCAAAAATTTTAAAAAGCAGTCTAAACACACGTGTCTAAAATGCTTGGGTGCTCTCACAATCTGTGCTGTTACCTTGGTTAGATTGCTGCGTAGTCCTTTTCTCAGGTTTGGACAAGCCCTCTGACATGCTAAGATGACTTGCCTTTCCTTCAGATGTGTCAAGGTCCTTTAATATACTATAAATTAAAAATACAAATTCAATCATGTAAAGGCCAGACACTGTATCATTTATATTTTCCCACAACTTGTCAGGTAGTATATAGTTCAATGCTTGAGCATGTGTTCTGCATATAGAAACCCCAGGTCTAATTCCTAGCACTAGAATGGTCCCCTAAGCACAAAGCAGTGAGTAGTTCCCAACAGTTACCAGGTATAATCCCAAAATTTAAAACAAAAATGTTTACACTTTCATTTGACTGTAAATTACATTGTGTAGAAACATGACATGCACACAGACATGATACCAAATAAGATACTTTCAATATCCCAGAAACAAACAAGAATGCTCATAAATTAACAGGCCATTTTACCTAGAGCATTTTAAAGAGGAAGAAGAGGTAGAGAGCATTCCTTCTGGAGAAGGCGGAACAAAATCTACACCGCAATCATCTTCATTCAGCTCAAGACATGGAGAATTCTCATTTGAATGTAATTCCCTCACTTCTAAGTTTTTCTTTTCCTTATTACCTAAAATAAAACAAGTGATACAGAATACTTTAATAACAAGATGAAGAACAGCATAACTTAGGTGTGAATGCTTCCAGCGAGTCACACATGGCAACCCCACCTCTGATGCCTCTCCTCTCATGCGTCACCATTGTCTTCTTTCCCCACAAATGGTTAGAGTCGACTGGATCAAGTCTGCTTATGCAGGACTGAGGCATATTTGCAAAGTATTTCCCTAACTCTCTCACTATAAAACAGATCTTAGCACACTGACACCCCTGGTCCAGAGACACAGCAGTGAGTCCCGGAAGATACCACATCGCCAGAGATCTCTCTGGGCCCTGTACGGAGCCAATTTCACTGGGACACCTCAGCTGGAGCAAGTGCGCTCTCCCTGCCTGCTACAGATGAAGTCCTGGCAACCATCAGCTTTCACAAGCAAGGCCCAGGTATGTGGGTTCCAAGACTAAGGCCACCTGGCGGCTGTCCCCGAACCTGGCTGTCATGCCCACAATCTGCCTCTGGGTGCCATCTCAGCACCCAATAGCCCTGTCCCTGGGATTCCCAATTGAATCCCAAAATGGATTAGCGCCCCACTACAGAGATGTCATGAACCCCAAACCAGTTACAATCTTAGAATTCCAGAAGCGAGGGGGCCGCTTTTGCGGACCTCTCATATTCAAAGTGAGCAAAAGAAAACAAATTATCTAGCATTCGCCCCGACAGGCAGGCTTAAATGGTGGTGTGAAAATTCGAGCAAATTATAATGCCCAATAGTAGCTCAAATATGAAAGCTTTGTAACTGTATCTCATGGTGATTCAATAAAAAAAAATTATGAAACACGTTAGTTTTAACATTTTTTTTCTATTAATCACTCATCTAAGTAAGAATATAGTACAATGAACAAGTTTGACAACAGTGCAAATACTGGCTTGCTACTATGGAGACTTGGTTATTCAGGTGTACCTCTTTCAATATCTCTTAACTGAGGGAAAATACAATGCCAAGCTGTAGTTCTCTAGTTTATTTTGTTTTGGGGTCAAACTGGTTGTACTCAGGGCTTATTCATGGCTCTGTGCTCCGGGATCACTTCTGGCTGGCTTAGAGGACCAAACAGAAGTCGGGGATTGAACCCAGGTCAGCTGCACGCAAGGTAAGCACCTTACCCATCGTACTACCTCTCTGGACCCGCTAGTTTACTTTTCATCAACTTTTTTTTACCACATAAACCTATGTGACTATAATTTTTCTTATAATCATTTTTCAGTCTGTTTACCCTAGGATTCAATATTTGAATATTTTAGTTTCACACTTATAAATTGCTTCATTAAAGTGGGTAGTAAACTTGCATATATTATGATCTAGATATCTAAGAACTATGAAATAGAAGGGGCCGGCTGCGATAGCATAGCGGTAGGGCGTTTGCCTTGCACGCAGCCAACATGGCCGACCTGAGTTCGATTCCTCCGTCCCTCTCGGAGAGCCC
>JAOXYA010143928.1:0-10051 GCA_028565675.1 Sorex palustris | reverse complement strand
TTCTTCCCACTTTTGGATGGGATCGAATTTTCTTTTCTTTCTTTTCTTTTTTATGGGGGAAGCTGGTTTTGTTTTCTTGGGTGGGAGGTACATCCATAATGCTTAGGGATTACTCCTGACTCAGGGATCACTTTGTGGTCTTTTTTATTATTGTTGTTCTTGTGGTGGTGGTGGTGGTGGTGGTGGTGGTGTGTGTGAGAGAGAGAGAAAAAGAGAGAGAGAGAGAGAAAGAGAGAGATAGTGAGTTGTGTGTGTGTATGTTTGAAGGGGGAAGATACTCTGGTAGTGCTCAGGGCTCACTCCTGAATCTCTGCTCAGGGATTACTCCTGGAGGGACTTGGGAACCATATAGGATACTGGGGATTGAATCCAGATTGTCTGCATGCAGGGCAAGCACCCTCCCTACCCACTGTACTATCTCTCCAGACCTTGTTTTTTTTTTTAATTGTTAAGTTATACAAATGCTATATATATGTATATATATATATATACACACACACACATATATATAACCCTTTATCAGTTTATACTGTATTTTTATTTTTTTTTGTCTCTTGATCCTAGTACATTACTATGAAGCAAGAAGTGGTCACAGTCAGTGGGAAAAAAGTGTCCAAATGCACATTCACAGGGCACCTTAAAGCCTCTAGAGGTTTAACCTCTCTGTCATGTGATTCTCTCCTGGTACAGGCAGGACTGAGTTTCAGTGCTTCTTAGTTCCGGTGCTGGCCTAGGTCACCCAGACCCGGAGTAGTCAACATTTCTGTCCTTCACCAAATAAAGGGTGTTGGGAAGATCCTACCAGGATGGGAGATGCATGCTGAAAGTAGACTATAGACTGAACATGATTGCCACTCAATTCCTCTTTTGCAAACCACAGAACCCAAAAGGAGAGAGAAAACAAAAGGGAATGCCCTGCCACAGAGGTGGAGTGGGATTGGGGTAGGATGGAGGTGGTGGGAGGGATACTGGGATCATTGGTGGTGGAGAATGGGCACTGGTAGAGGGATGGGTACTCAATCATTATATAACTGAAACCCAAAAATTTGTAAGTCTACAACTGTACCTCATGGTGTTTCACTAATAAAAATTTAAAAAAATTTAAAAAGACTGGTGCCATGTGGAGATTGTATGACATCCAAGTACCCACCAACTAAGTTTGACCTGGCACAGACAGACCCATTGCTCCACACAGTGCCTGCCACAGAGCAGACCCCAATACTGAGCCCTAGCGTCTTGGCTCTGTGGCCCTGCTCAGGAGAAGAGTCGGTGGCCAGGGGCTGGTCACACAAGAGAAAAATCTGGCCTGCCAGGTGCTGTAGAACCCTGGCTGAGGGAATAGGCCTCAGCGCTCCCTGCTTCACCCCCAGCCACAGGAAGAAGGTCCAGAGAGAAGCTTCTCGTGGGGGAGCCTGGTGTCCCTTGTCCCTTGGATTTAGCTTTTTTCTAGGCCTTGAAAGTGGCTTAGCCTCTGGGACATCAGCTCTGCAAGGCCCAGCGGCCTGTGAAGTGTGCCAGGGGAGCCACACACACACACACACACACACACACACACACACACACACACATTTCCAGGGTTGCCGCAGTTGGGGCTCAGTCAGAGGGAGGTGGCTTTTCTCAGAACCAGCAGGAGAGCAGCAGCCTCAGTGAGATGGGGGGGCGGGGTTAAGGGAGGGAACATTGCCCCCCCCCCCGCACTCCCAGGCTCCCCATTTGCGTGACAGCGACACAAGCAGTGAGGTCCACACATCTGAGCTTTGCGGTGGGAGGAAGGAGCAGGGATGGCAGCGCCGCCTGGGAGAATGTGTGAGGGATAGCACGTGCCTAGCGTGGTCCCTGCCCCCAGCAGCGCCTCCCCCATCAGGCACCTCCAAGAGCGACACTGTGACTGCAAACAGACTGAAGTGCCACTCAAAGGCTGTGTTCATACATTGCAGGGGCTGAGGGTCGGAGGGGCGACTGCCCACTGTCCTGAGGCACAGCAGGGACCATTGCTGTCCCCGGGTTTCTCCAGGCCCTCTGCCACTGCTCTGAGTTGGCTGGAGGGGGGATTCCGCCTCAGCCCCGAACCCTCTGAGGAGGAAACAGGCCCATGTACCAAAGGGTTCTCAGGTTAGAATGGTCTCCAGTCCTGCATCTGCACTTTGAGGTCACTGTTCGTGGGTGTAGCTATGGGTCAGGATAGGGCATCTCTATGTATAGTGAATGTGCAACTCCCCAAAGTCCACTCACGCCACTGACACAAGAAGCTTCCTGGGAACCAGCTATGATCTCTGCACCTCGCAGGCCGGCAGACAGAAAAGGGCCGCGTTCTCCTCACAGGGGGCCACTCCAGTGCTGAGTGGGTCCCGAGGAAGGTCTCACTTTGGCATGGCAAGCAAGGTGAGGGCAGAGAGGCCCCTTCTCTGCGCTGGGACCCACAGTGTTGAGACATGAGGTAGGACACAGGGCACTGCACGCTCCGCCCTGCCTGGTCCTTGCTCTGAGCATCTGTCACTGCAGGCCCGGATGCATAGGTCAGCCTGGCAGGTGAGACAGAGCAGCCCGCATCCTCCAACCTCACTTCGGGGGGCCTCAGTCTCCTATCAGGGCTGGAGGCCAGAGGCCGGGACTTCAGCGGCATCTGCCTCTTCCTCCTTTCCTTGAAGGTGCTGGTGACCGTCTGGAAGCCTCTGCGTGCCTCCTGGGAGAGGGTGGGGCTCCAGTCCAGCTGGGCCACTCTATAGCCACTGACCTGCTCTCCACCAGTACGGAGAGGTACTGGGGCAGGGGTACAGAGAGACGGATGGAGGTGCACCAAGCAGAGAAAAGCAGAGCCTGGCCTGCGAGGGCCTGGCGCAGGGAGCATCTGGTGGGTGGAAGGGCCACCGTGAGGGCCAAAGGGAGCAGGACGTAGCCAGAAGTGACCCAGAACTCTGGTTCCACCTAGCCTGCGAGACAGAAGCAACAGTCCCCACTTTCCGAGAGTCTCCGTAAGGTAAGTCGCACGTGCCCACCTCACTACTAGCTGGGGTGGAGCTGGCCAGCAAGGTCAAATCCAACTCCAGACTCCCCGATCTACCACCCCAGAGAGGATTCAAGAGTCTCCTCTGAGTGTGGGACTGCAGGTTGTGTGAGAGGAGTAGGGGAGGGCCAGTGCATTGCGGAGAGCCAGGCCTGGCACCTGGTCCCTGCTCTGGGCATCTGTCAGGATGCCCGGCCAGGGCTCCTGCAGCCCACACAGTGGGTTAGAAGCACAATAATGCGCCAGGAGGCTTCTGTGAATGCTGTATCTGCAGCTCTGTTGGGCTGTGAAATGAGTTTCAGGAAGCCCAGAAAAGGGGTAAAGCATAAGGAGAAGGAGTTGAGGCTGGAACAATTGTAAGCAGAAAGAGCATTTGCACACGAATGACCCAGATTCGACCTCCAGCATCCCGTATACTCCCCCAAGCATCACCAGGAGTTATTCCTAGTCCAGAACCAGTAACCCCTGAGCATCACTGGGTGTGCCTCCCCCCCAAAAAAGAAGAAGAACTGTGGAATGAACATATTAATGGAACAAATGTTAAAGGGAGTTCCAGGCAAGGAGGGGTGCAGAGGGCAAGGCTGAGAGCTCATTCCACTGGACCACGTACCTTCTATTTTCCCTGGAAGGCACCTGGGCAGGCTGATTTGCTGCTGTTCCCCCGCTGGACCGCCCTGGACAGGCAGGGATGGAATTTCAGCATCTTCCTCCTCACCAAACCCCGAGGCAGACTTTGGGCAGCACTCAGGACAGCATGCGGCCCCATTTGCATCTGTGTCCTCCTCACTTGCCAGGCAGCCCTGCAGAGGAAAACTCCCACCAGTTCCTGAGGTGCCACAGTTTGGGGGCCCAACCCATCTCTCCTTCCTGAAGGCAGATTGTGAAAAGTGGTACCATGTCCTGAGGTGAGAGGCTGGTTCACAAACTAATTATTAATTACTCACTTGCTTATTATCGCAGCATTGCATCAGACCGTGAGAATGACTTTATAGCCACTTAAATCGGTATCAGCTCCCCCAGCTCCCCCCACCTCGACTCACACACGGGTACAGTGGACTTTCCTGCCCAAAGTCACGCAACATCAGCCCCCTTCCATATTCAGAATGGAGAAAGCATTCCAGCCGTCAGGACCTCAACAAGCTGATGGTGATCAGCTCCCTGAGATGTGCCTGCCATAGGCATCTCACCCACTCCCGGGCTGCGTTGGACTCTGGATGTGGGTCCCTGAGAGAAAGGGGAGTCACTATGTCCGTATGGCCCAGGTCAGAGACCCAGGAAGACCCCTCTTGGGCCTGGGTTTTCATGCTCGCCCTGAGTTCCCCCTGCTGCTGACACAGCAGCCAATGGTGGTGAAACACATTTTCATCCTGTCTCGGGTGGGAGGTGGGACCTCAGGGATGCCCCCAGCCTGACCCTTTTATTTTCCCATTCCCAAGACACCCGCGTCACAGCTGCCAACTAAATCCCTTTGAGCTCTGGAGCCTCCTGATCTGGGCTCTGTCGGGACCTGCTACTGCTGCTGCAGAAACACGCGGGGTGCGGGGTGCGGGACACTGAGTGAGGGCTGCAGGGCTCGGAGCTCACAACCCCTGGGTCAAGGACTCCACTCTCTTATTTCTGCCACTTTGGGCAAGTGACTGGTCCTTGCTTCTGCAGCTGTCAACGGAAGTGGCACCCGCTTGGAAGAATCCTGATGCGTCCGAGAGTGCTGCGTGGAGCCTGGTGGAGCTCAGCAACAAAGCAATCCTCATCAGCCCCAGCACCCTTGACGCCAGCACCTCCCGTCCCTGATTAACCCTTAGGCATCAGGAGACTCAGCTATGCCACGCTGGCATCGACCAGTCACCGCTCCACACCACTTCCTGCTTCCCAGAGACTGCATGGGCATGCGGGCAGAAGACGTCCCTTAGCTGTCCTCCACCTCGGCCCAGCCTTACCACATGCAAACCTGTGACCACTTTCTCCTCCAACGTTTCTCCACTTGCCTGCCATCTTCCCAGTGTGCTTTCTGCATCCAAGGAGGGTTAAGCAAGGTTGGGCAGTTTGCTTGCAGTGTAAGTGACTCTATCCTCGCACCCAGCTGGCATCCAAGTGCTATTTGATAACCATTTGTTAATGGGATGAATGGCTGCGTGTACAGTGAAGTCGTTGGGTCTGATGCCAGGGCCCCTACTTTGTCCACTCAAGCTGGTGAAAGAGCTCTGTGGGGGTGCAGGGAGGGCTGAGAGTTACTGTCCCCTGTCTCCTGCTGTCCCTTCATTCCCCAGCCCCACGCTGGTAGAACTCTCTTAGTGGAGTTCCTGTTAATGGATAGGAGAGAATCTCCTTGCTGTGACCTATGCTGAGCCAGACCAGTCAGGTCGGAGCATTCCATTGGGGGACTGATAGGTCCCCTAGAACCAGACAAGAAGTAGGTGACCTTCCACCAAGCAGCCACCCCAATCACCCTAAGAAGGAGCATCTGGAGCCGATGAGATAGAACCGACTGCATGGCCAACTTGTTCCATCCCTGGTCCCACACGGTCCCTGAGCATGAGGCAATGACTCCCAGTAGCACTGGGTGTGGCCTATCACCCCCATCCCCAAAGCAAAGGTGGCTTTGACTTGAGCATTCGGGGTGCCCTTGGATTCAAGAGTCTTGGGGACTCAGTTCTGACCTTTGAGATGGTGTCACCATTGCTCTTGAGTGCAGGATACAGTGGTCAGCCAGAAAGCCTGCGGTATCCCTCAGGTTGCCCTGTTTGGGACCCCAAGTTTTCTGGTCAGGCCTCTGAAGCCATTCTCTTCTGACTGGGACCTGATTGTTCCCTGCAGGGAAGCTACATCTCTCCAGGGCATGGCAGCTTCGATCTGGCCCACTTCTGGTCAGTTGGTTCTGCTGGGTGACTCTGCAGTTTGGGGCTTGGGTTTTGGCCCTACTTGCCCACAGGGCATGAGAGGAGGACTCAGACGGTTCGAATCCAGAGCAGAGTTCTCATGGTAGAAGAAAGGAAGTTTGCTTAGACTCTTTCTCACAAGGGGCACTTGCTCCATCTGGGTATGGTACCATGTGTCCAGGGATTGCATTGGCACTGCCTCCCCCCAAGTGACAGTCAGGCTAAGGTCTGTGGCTGCAGGAACCAGAGGCCATCACAGCTTCTGAGGGAAGATGTGGCTGTCCGTTTGGGGTGTTCATTTGGGGTCTATTTGAGGTCCCTCTCTTCTGTGTCTATGAGTATTTAGTGGCCCTACAAGCTCTCTTTTCAGCCTTCTGAAACTCTTCCCATCTTATTTCTTCATGCAAGTCATTCTGAAGCCCTTCGTCGGGAGGCCTTTAGGGGCTCATCTGCTCAGGTCCCTGATAACCCCAAATTCTTTGAACAGAAATAGGGAGCATAGCTTCAATGCAGCCCAGCAGCGAATCATCCTTCCATTTGTCCTCTGTTCCTCCTTTTATTCTTTCCCTTTATCATGGCTGGGAATGTGACTCAGGTAGTAGAGCATGTGCCTTGCATGTGTGAGGCCTTAAATTCAATTCCTGGCTCCAGTGGGTCTGAGCACCACCAAGTATGGTCCTTGTGGCCCTTGACCTCTGCACCACACCACCAACCTGAGCTCCTGCAGCAATGAAAAACAATGAAAAGGATGTTGCTTTCTTAAATTGTGTTCATCTGGGGATCATAAAATAACAAAAACACCCAAGAATAGCCGAGATAAGTTCTCCATGGCTTGGAGGCCAGCCCCACATACTAGGGGAAAAGGCAGCTCAGATAGAGAAGGGAACACCAAATAAAGGTGTTGGGAGGATCCTCCCAGGATGGGAGATGCATGCTGAAAGCTGACTATAGACCAAACATGATTGCCACTCAGTGCAAACCACAACACCCAAAAGGAGAGAGACACAAAGGGAAACGCCCTCCCACAAAGTCAGGGTGGAATGGGGGTGGGGGATCCCCTGTGGTGGGATCAGTGGTGGTGGAAAATGGGCACTCGATCAATGTATAATCAAAACCCAAGCACCAGAATTTGTAAATCTATAATTGTACCTCATTGTGTTTCACTAATAAAAATTTTTTAAAAATACAAACTATGTGGGACCATGGAAAACAAATAGATGTAAAATGTAGGAATTCTATGTAACAAATACTGTAACCAATGAATAACAGGAGGAAAGGGGATTTGGGGAGGGGGGCAGCTTAGATCAAAGAGAGAACAGTTTAGGTCAAAAGAGGCAGGTGTCTGGGGGCCTGAGAGGTAGTACAGCAAGTAAGGCACTGACCAGGTTCAATTCTCCACATCCCATAAGGTCCCCTTAGTACTGCCAGGAGTGAGTCCTGATTGCAGAGCCAGGAGTAACCTCTGAGCATCACCAGGTATAGTCCAAATACCAAAGAGAGACAGAGAGACAGACAGAGACAGAGAGACAGAGACAGAGAGACAGAGAAAGAGAGACAGGAGGGGGGAGAGAGAGAGGTATAATAGTCAATGTAATATATGAACCACATAAAGATCCAGATTCAAATAAATCAGTCATGGAAATTTGCTCGGATTATAACTCTGTGTATCAGACGGCACCAAAGAGGTATTATGATTAGTTTGATAATAGTACTGCAGTAATGAAAGAAAATGTTAACACTATTTAAAAATACATGGAGAAATAATAAATTTTTGGAATTTACATAGCACAGTGGGTATGGCATTTGCCTTGCATGCAGCTGACCCAGGTTCGATTTTTCCATCCCTCTCAGAGAGCTCAGCAAGCTACTGAGAGTGTCTCGCCCACATGACAAACCCTGGCAAGCTACCCATGATGTATTTGATATGCCAATAACAGTAACAACAAGTCTCACAATGGAGACGTTACTGGTGCCCACTCGAGCAAATCGATGAACAACAGGAGGACAGTGTTACAGTGCTAATATGATTTCTGAATCTTCCTTTTTACATGCATGAATGAGGTTCAGTATGCACTTATTTATTATTTATCATATTTTAGAATTTTGGTAAGTTTCTGAAAATGTGCATTGACACATGTCTTCAGTTTGGTAATAAAAACAACATAAATCGTTAAAATAATTGGACTTAATTTTTTTCCACAAGATGCTTTTCATGTAATATTTTAACCTATTGAATATTTTCAAACATTTTTTTTGGTTCCATTATTTCTCAGCATATTCCTGGCATATAATTTTTTATGTATCTTCACCAAATTTGCTTTATTTTGTTCTTGGATGTGTTGAAACACACCCACCTGTGCTTAGGGGAATTTTTCTGGCACTGTGTTCAGGAACCACTTCTGCCACTTATTTTTTGCATTGTTTTATCTTGGGTCCACACACTTTGTGCTCAGGGCTTACTCCCTACTCTGTGCTGAGGGATCATTTCTGCTGAACTTAAGGAACCATGGAGCTACTAGGAACCAAAGCAGGGTCAGCTGAGTGCAAGTCAAGGAATCTCCCTCCTGTTATGAGAGTCTAAACTTATGGCTATGTTTTATATTTTATAGCTATGTTATATGCATATGGCTATGTCGTATTTCTCTATAGATCTTAAGACAACAAATTTATCAATCAAGTAATATTATCTGATAGGATATCTCAGTTTTGAATTTTCTCAGTGAATTTATTTTTTACTGTGTTCCACTTGGGGTTAGCAAAATTCTGTATATCTCTGTCAGTCAATTCAAAACAAATTTTGTTACATAAAATTTTATATTATGTTTATTGAAAACTGATTATTTCTAATATTATGATTTTCCTTAGTTAATCTGAAGCTATTTAGTATCAGTTCTTTTTATGTAATTGGATTAACAATAAGATAGAACATGATCCAGACAACTTTTGATTACAAATTTTCAATATGAAACTTTAACTTAACATATGCAGTTGTGAACACTCCAGAATCTAAACTCTTCTGAGTCTTAAGATAAATTGAATTATTACTTTATTTTAGGTACCTTGCCGTTTTGAGAAAATAAAATAGATATTTATTACCATTTTTTAGAAGCTATTGAAATCTTGACGGAAGAACCAAGATATGAAACACTAATTAGTTAATATAGATTAATAGATTTTAATTTCCAATCACTTTAATTAGTGTCATTTGTCAGATATTATATAATTTCTACTCATAATTCATGATTGTCCTACTATCTGTAATAACTTTTTTTGTCATTTTTCCAGTAGTTAACATGTTTTTTCCTTAAAATTCTGTTTTCTCAATCTCTCTAGAAGCTACACTTATTATTTTAATGTACTATTTAATGTTTGAGGTTATGTATTTATTCTTCTGCATGATTAGAAGTTTGTGGGTGTATTTATTTAGTATAATTTTTTGCGATTAGGATGAAACTTTTTTTAATATTCTCTATATGACAAAGTTTTATTTTAGCTTTTGTTGGATAAATAAATACATTGGTCATATGTATAAAATTTTCATTTCTAGGGAGTAAATGAGCATAAACTTATAGTTGAAGAACTCAAGACTTAGACTCAAGAGGCCTCAAAATTTTATTGGATAAAAAGTTCTCAGAATTTCTTGAGACAATTGCTATTCTTAAAAAAAGTTGGTTAATGCTATAACTTTCAGAGGAAGGAAACATAATTAATAACTTGTCACCTATGTATCAGAACAAATGTGAAGTTCTATGAAAAATGTGATGGAAATTTAAAACATTAGATGGAAAACACATCTGTTAGAAAAATGAAAGACATAATTGAAGTAAATACTTTTGAGACAATTTGGTCAGCTCTGTAAAAATTATTAAATAGCCTAGCAAAAGGTTAGTGAATAAACTGAGGCCCATGAGTAAATCATTATTAGATATTATATGCCTTCCTTCTTGCCCTTGAAGGCTGTGTTCTTTCTTTGAGGTGTATCACATTTGCTTCCCTCTGTATCTCTGCTTTTTCAACTCGTGTTCTCTCTTGAACCTGCATTTCCTTTCTTTCTCTCCCCTCACAACTTTATAAATAAGTGTCAATAAACTATCTTGTGTCACAAAGAAATTCAGAACTTTATTGGACCATTTATAGCTGTTTATTGATTACAGCAATACTAAAGTAATGG
>JAOXYA010143912.1:0-10051 GCA_028565675.1 Sorex palustris | reverse complement strand
GCGGAGGAATCGAACTCGGGTCGGCCATGTTGGCTGCGTGCAAGGCAAACGCCCTACCGCTGTGCTATCGCTCCAGTCCCACAAAAAATAACCTATCATGATACCAATTAGTAATATTCTTCCTTCTGGGGGAAAAGTAGGGACCTCTCCAGTAGTGCTGGAGGTCACCTTGTCTATACATATACCAGCAGTGCTGAAACCCTCTGAGCTATTCATATACCAGATTGCTGTGACCCCCCCTGGGCTATACGTATACCAGCAGTGCTGAGACTCCCGCCCCCAAGGCTATACATATACCAGCAGTGCTGGGACCCACCTTGGCTATACGTATACCAGCAGTGCTGAGACCCACCCAGACTGTATGTATACCAGCAGTGCTGGGGGCTAGCTGGATATACCCCATAGTGCCGGGGGCCCAGCTTGGCTATACCCAGCAGTGCTGGGGGCCACGTGGGCTGTTCCCAGCAGTGCCAGAAGAGCACGTGGTGTTGGGTTCAGCAGTGCTGGAAGAGCACTTCCAGGAAGAGCATGTGGTGCCTGGGATGGAGGCTGGCCTATCTGTGCCAAGCATGCATCTCCACCCCTTTGAGCTGACTCCCTGGTTCCATTATGCTCTACTTTCTGTTGGGAAGGGGATGACGAAACATGGGTCTGGGGATCTGGCAGGGTCCCAGCAGCCGAGCCTGATGTTGCTGAAACCCTTCCTTCCCACTGTGGGACAGCTGGGCAGTGGCAGCGTCCTGTAGCTGTCTAGCTTCTGGACTAATGTGGGGAATTCTTCTAACTCTTAGTCTAACGTAGGGGATTTTAAAACCAGTTTAGTGGGCTGGGCTAAGCATTTTCTTTCTTTCTTTCTTTCTTTCTTTCTTTCTTTCTTTCTTTCTTTCTTTCTTTTAAATATGAGAAAGCAAAGAGTACAAACGTGAGTAGTAGATTGTAACATGCACAGTAATAGCTGCTAGAGAAGCTTTTGTTATATTCATATATATGTGATGGGTCATGGTATAAAGACCCTTTCTGACTGATTTCAATGCAAAATATGTACATTTTGCTTGGTGTAGCAGGAGGGGCGGCTTTCTTTAACTTGGATCAGTGGGACTGTGCTAGATGGCTGTCTGTGGTGTCCCCAGTGACACCTGCGTGCTCAGTGGCCTTAGCCCCTCTGCTTTCTGGCCCTGCACCCCCGCAGATGCTGAGTGCTTCCAGGCAGCGGGAGGGCTGCCCCTGGAGTGGGCTTGGCGCAGGAGATTCACCTCTGTGCTCAGCTGCGTTCCTCAGCTCTCCCCGCGCTCCTTTTAACTTCTCTGGACCCCGAATGATCCCTTGAACCCTGTCCAAACACATCCTTGAGTTGAGGCTCTTCCAGCACAGCTGGACTCCAGTTTCCTGCCTCGGGAGTCGCTCCCACCACAGGGATGTTGTCTGACTGCAAGTCTCGCCTGGCAGGTCTGGGCACCGACGCTTTTGTGGTGATTCTGCTGTACACAAAGTTGAATGAAGTTTCTATCACTTCTTTCCTATCAGCCTTTAAAAATTCCATTTAAAAATGTTTTTGACATGCATATTTTTAGAGAGCTCAAATTACTAGTTACTTCGTAATGTTTTCTTTCTGGATGGTAAGTTTAGTCACACTTCTAATTTTATAAAAGTAGGATACAGCGTCAGACTTCTGAACACCCGTGGGTTGAAAGTGAAGGGGATTTTATACAAAATGGCGCTAGAAGCTCTAGATAAATAGTGTTATATTGATGGGCGAGGTGAGATTTGTCTAGTAGATTAGGAATTCAGAGGGAGGTTGACAGTGGCATTTCTAATCAAGAGGTGTTATTTGTTTTTAAATAATCTCAGTGAAAGTTATCTGAAGTCAGACAAGCAAATTGAACAGAAATGGAGTGGAATGGAAAATTAAAAACACAACCAGATAGTGAAATTGGGCAGAGTGCCGAGTCCTCTCGGTGTCTGCCCTCAGACATCAGTCCTGGTGGCCCAGGAGACCGTATGGGTGCCTGGGATTGGACCCGAGTCAGCTTGGTGCAAGACAAGCCCCTCCACAACCCTTTCCTCCCAGGGTCCGTCTCCCACCTGCCCTCTCCGCTCCCTTCATTCCCACTTGTCTCCTGACTCTGCTTTCTGGCGCCTCTGATGGTGGGGTGCTCTGGGGTGCAGGCAGGGTGGGGAATGGAGCACAGGTGAGGTCAGTTCTCCAGGTTTGTCTGAGTGATGCCCCCTGAGTGGGACGTGTTGGGGAAGTAAGACCGAGCCAGGTGTTTGGGGGGGCCTTTTTCTTTGAAGTGGATGCAAGGCAGGATCTGTGCTGAAGAGGACTGGCTGGTGGGCGCTGGTCTCTGTTTTCAGGCCGGTTCCTCTGCTGTTGAAATGCTTCATCCTTCCGTGCCGCCAGATTCTCTTCGTCCTTGCGATCCTTTCTTGTCCTTGCCTTCCGCTTCTTCCATTTCCCCAGGATCACTTGCTTTTCTTAGCTGGGCCTCTCAGAGGACAAGACTGAAATAAGGTTTTAATTGAACTGTCCTTTGGGCTACCCTTGTCCCCCGCTGGCTCTCCGGGAGCCCGTTGCGGTTTCCGCCCCGGAGAGGGAAGGAGGGGGCTGGGGCCCCCACTGCTGTCAGGGCTCCTGTCAGCCCCGCCTGCTTCTCGGGTGCCAGCAGAACAGGCAGCATGGGGCTGTCACGGCGGCCACTGGCCCTCAGGGCCCTCAGCGCTCCCTGCCTTGTCTGGGGCCCGCTGCTTGCAGCTGCCGCTATGCACAGACCCTTCCCCCAGCTGCTGGCGGCTGCTGCCTGCCTGTCTCCCCATCCCACCTCTCTCTCAGCCAGTCTCTCCTCATCCCTTTTCTCCCTCCCTTCCCCCGTCACCTCTTCTCTCCCTCATCCTCCTCTCTTTCTCTCTCCTCCTCTCTCCTGCTCCCCAGGGTGGACCGGGCAGAAAGTACTGGGTCCCCCGCCTGGCAAGGAAGAGGCAGGTGGTGAATGTGGCAGAGTGTGACTGTGGGTCTTCTCTGAGAGAGGGAGCTGCCAGGCCAGCATGCTTCCGGGAAACCTGCCCAGGGCCTCAGCCGACTCCTGAGGGATGCTGGCACCACTGAGGGCGCATCTGGCAGAGTTGAGGGTGGGTCTGGGCCTGGTGTCCGGAGAAATCCGCTGGGAAGCCTGTTCCCACCTTTGCTCCACCTCTACACACTGCTCTCACATGGGAATAGCAGGGGTGGGTGAAATGCCCTCTGCAGGAGGTGCCAGCAGGAGAGTGGGGAGGTATGGGGACAAACCAAACACAGGTGCGCCTGTGCTCTTTGTGCCCTTCCTGCAGCTCCTCTGCTCTCGCCTGGAATCGCCACTGTCTGTCCTTTGGTAGAACATTTGTCTGCTCGTGGCTTGTGAGTGGGTGTGTGGGAGGTCAAGTCTTAGGAGACCGTGCATGTTTGGAAATGTTGCTATTTCCCTTCTTATTTGGTTTTAACCCGGGTTTAAAACTAGCTTAGCGGAGTGATTTTTCTCTAGAATCTTGAAGGCATCACACACGACTTCTGTTTTTTTTTTTTTTCAGAGTGCTGCTGGTCAGGCATTCCCAAATTTGGGTTCAGAAGCCACCCACATGGGGTGGGCCCCTCAGCCGCTCCTAGCTCCAGGAGCCACACAGAGCCGGGTGGGGCTCCCCCACACTGCCTGCTCTCAGCCCTCTGAAACTGCTCTGAGCCCTCATGTGCTCTGGGATCTGGTGTCCCCTTTCTCTCTGTGGGAGCTGCCAGACAGTGCTGAATTTCAGTGATATGTCTTGGTGTGAATCTTCTTCAGTGTTTGCTCTTGAACTTATGTTGGATTGTTTCACAGATGTAGTTCTTAGTTCCTTCATTTCTGGGAAATTTTCTTGACCAATTTCTTCATTACTTTTACTTCTCTTATTTTTTATGTGTTTTATTTGTATGTTGTATATTCCAGTGTTCTGATTTCCATATCATTTTGTGTTAGGAAATTCTTTGCCACTCTGTATTCTAAAAAATTTTATTGACTTTAGTTTTCTGACCTTATAGTGAGTTTTTAATTTCTTTTTTTAATGCTTTTAATTTCTAATAGTTTTTATTCTGTGGCTATTTCTTTAAAAATCTTACTTGTTTCATGGATTTAATAACTATTCGGGGAATAATCTTAGCATTAAAATCTACTTTGCTTTTTTACGTTTCCTTTTATATTTAGCTGCCCGAGTGTCGCAGTCATGGTTAGGCCTGGGGGTGAGGCGTTGCGGGAGAATTGTGGTAAGCTCAGTAGCCGGAACACTCTGTCTTTTGCATGAATGATGTGGGGATGGCCGAACGCTTGCCAGTTCCTAAGCCTGCCTTAAGATAGAAAGGAAAATAGAATACAAAGGTACGTTCAGGATTGAACAGGGACTCCAGTGTTACAACCAGTTAATCAAATGGCAGAGTTTTACTAGGGTCCCGACCCCTCAGTGCTGGTGCTCAGTCTCGGCCAAGGCCAGGAGGGGTGTGGGGTGAAGTTTTCAGTTGTGATTGGGTACACAGGTGGACTTCCTTGAGTTAGGACTCTGCCTACTCGGTGAGAATAGAAAATGTTTGCAGGGTATCTGGAAGGACACCTGCCTTCAGAAGATATATTTGAATGTTTGAATGAAGTAAATAATTTTACTCTTATTATTTTGGGTTTTGGGGGGGGGCCACATCCAGTGAATGCGCAGGGGTGACCACTGGCTCTGCACTCAGGATCACTCCTCGTGGCTCAGGGGACTCTCTAGAATGCCAGGGATTGAACCCGGGTCCGCCATGTGCAAGGCAAGCACCCTACCTGTGCACCATTGCTCTGGCCCCAAAGTAAATTATTTTCACAAAGTCTCAGCTTGGGTTGCCATGTGAAAGGCACAGCGGTAATCTTAGTAGCTGTCACACAAGCATTGTTACCATCTACCAAGCTGAGGAGACTTTTTCAGTGAACTCACCTGAAGCTTTCTCTCTATGGATTGTGGCGTTTGCTGAGGTCTAATTGTTCACTGAAGAAACTGACATGGAACCCTTCCTGTTCCTGGCTCTTCTCTACGCCGGGTGTAGTCTAAGCTCATGCAGTTCTCAGAGGTGTAGGATGTTACCTATCTCACAATGTTGGGCTCCCCGGGGAGTGCTCCCATCACTGCATTCTGCTCCACTGAGGAACACATTTGACGTGTATTTATCTGAGCTAATTATTTCTACACAAATACCTTGTGCCATGTGGACAGAGCTGCTGTTACAAGTGCAGAAATAATGGCATTTTTGTTTCATAGAGGCTTAAATTACTTCACAGAAAAATATTTCTTGGAAGGCTCTAGACGTCACACTTGTCTCTGTAATTGATTTCCAAGAGTGCCGAGATGGCTGTGCATCTGCTCTGGGCTGTTCTGTGCATGCTGTTCATCTTCGTGTGAGCTGTGCCTGCTTATTCTCTCGTGTTGCCGGTTATCAGGAGCCTGTTTTGCTCTTGTTTTGTATTCTAATAGTTTCTTCATCAGTTACATTTTCGAGAGTCATTCTTGGTGCTTTAAATAGCAGTGGGAATGGAAGGTAGCACAGAGTGTGGGAATGTCCCAGTGTGTGTGTGTGTGTGTGTGTGTGTGTGTGTGTGTGTTGTGATGTTCAGGAGCCATGGGGTGCCAGGAATGGAACCCAGAGCAGTAGGCATGCACCCTGGCCACTGTCTTCTCTCCTTCCCTCAGCCTGGTCCTTGGAAAGTTTCTTTGGTGGTTTTTCAAGCTAAATGAAGACATTATACTGTTATGTTTGGCGAGTCAGAACATCTGTATGAATGTCATCTGAAAATTTTCATGACTTTTCCCCCTCATAACTATTGCCAGTAGCCCCAAATGAGTGTAGAGAACCCCTTTCTTTGTTCCTGTTTTCACAACTGGATGTGTTATTTTCTAGTATCTTTTTGGAATCTTTTGTGTGCAAATTCGGTTTCCGTGTTCTCTCGGATTGTTGGATTAAATGTGTTGCAGTGCTTTGCCTCACCCAGCTCTGACTCCTCCTCCATTGATCCAGAGAAACTGTAGCTTGCACATGAACTCACCTATTCTGACTCTGGTCACATAGGAGAGTTTCTTACTGCCACATCAGAGTGTAAATGTTTCTGGATAACTTGAGATTTTTCCTGTTGATTGTAATTGCCTAATACTTTGTTTTTCTGCATTTTCTGCATACTGTGTGGTGCAGATCATCAGCTGAACTGTGAATCACGGTCTGCTTTGCCCAGTGTGTGAAATCCCTGCTAAGAATTTGTCCCTGCCCCTCAGGGTTTCCCTTCTGGCACCTCTGACAAGGGTCAGGTCTCTGGGCCTGCTGCCCGGCCGCTCTCCCCGGCACTGACCCTCAGTCACTGTTGGCTTCTTCTCACATCTTCCCCTTGGACAGCCAGACCTGCAGGGACTTCCCCGGACTTCCCCGGACAGAGATGACGGGACAGGGAGGCAGGTCTTTATGTCAGGCTTCACCTTCCCTTTGCCTCTGGTTGTGGATTTGCTTTGACCTTAGAGCTGTCTCTTCAGAGTTTTGGAGACTGTTGATTCATTGCAGGTTTTTGGAAGTTTCTCTTCTTTGCCATCAGTCCTTTCAGTGTGTGGCAGCTTGTATCTGCTGCTGTCACTCCAGTGCCCTCTGGATCATGGTAGGGGAGATGCTGTTTCATTCTTTCTGTTGGTCACCCTGTGGCCTCATCCATCTGAATTCTTTCTGGGGAAAACATTCTCATTTTATTTATGCACAACTTTCTCTTCTCTGTTATCTCTGGTTTTGTCCTCCTTCCCCACCCCCTCCCCCATCAAATCTTTTAGTAGATATTGGAACCCTTGCATTGAAATCTGATGTTCTTAGGTTCTTTTCCTGTCTTGGTTTTTTATGTGTTGTCTGCATGACCTCTGGCTCCCCCTGAGAGAGATTTCCTCTTGTTTTCAGAGTTTGGCTGAGTCTGGTTATTTATTTATTTATTTTGCTTTTTGGGTCACACCTGGCGATGCACAGGGGTTATTCCTGGTTCTGCACTCAGTAGTCACTCCTGGTGGTGCTCAGGGGACCATATGGGATGCTGGGAATCTAACCCGGGTCGGCCGCGTGTTAGGCAAATGCCCTACCCGCTGTGCTATCTCTCCAGCCCCTGAGTCCAGTTTTAAAAGCTTGATGGTCACAAAGTGGTCCTAGTGGTCAGTGAGTCGCATTGTGGTGACCCCGCCATCAACTTCATTGTGGGAGAGCCCAGGCCCCGCTCAGCAGCGCAGCAGACACCCGTGGAGGTGCCTGTCTGCTCGGACCCACTGCAGAGCAGAGGTGGCATCTGTTACCAGGGGACAAATAGCTCATCGCTTTCTGGGTCTCGCCCTCAGACACCCTCACTGCGGCCACCTGGCCCACATGCCTGCCCCCCCCCACCCACCTGTAGCGCTGAGGCAGCTTCAGGGGGGCCTTTCATGCTCTTTCATGAATTCCTCTCTGCTGCTCGGTGCTGTGGCTTCTGGGATTTGAACCTCATTTCTTCTTTCCTTTTCTTCTTGACCCTTTTCTGCCTCCATTTCTTTTTGGCTCTTGCGAGGAAAGCTTTTGGTCCTTCTTTCTGCCTCAGTCTTTCCCAGAGTGGGCAGTGCGATCACTGGGACGGAGGGTCTGGGTGGCCTGGAGGTCTGCAGCCTTGGTCATTGAGTCCTGTAATGATGCTCAGCTTCCAGGGAGGTCTGAGTGGTTTTTCCCAGCCGAGGGAGAGGGAGGTCAGATCTGTCACTTCCGTTCTTGTTACTACTTAGTTACCTAAAGTGCTTTTCTCCTGAGAGTGGAGCCAGCCAGGGACAGATCTGGAGCCTTCACCTCCCAGTTTTCCATTCTTCACTGCTGCCTTCTTGGCTCTCTGAACTTTCAGACTGGCCTCTGTGATACCGGAGAGACTTGTGGTAGCTGCTTTATTTCTAGATATGTCCCCGAGGCCTGAAAAGCAGGCTGTCTGCCGGAGTGCCCTCCTTTCCTTAGTGGCCTTCTTCCTCCCCGGGAGTGTGTGTTGTCAGGCCAGCTGCAATCCCTCCTTCTTCCTTAGGAGCAGGCGAGGACCCTCCGGAAGCCCCCTGTTGTGTTCTGAGCGGAAGGCTGCCTGCTCTCTCCCCCGGATCCACTCTTCTGCGTCCCTCCCCAGTGTTAAGGAAATGTGAACTTTCCTCTCTTTTGCTTCCATGGTATCATTTGATATTTTGTTTCTATTTTAAAAATTTAAGTTTTCCTCTTTATTCATGCTGGATTTTTTTTTTTTTTTTGCAAAATGTACAACATTTATTCACATACAGACAGTAAGGCACAAATTCTACTAAATAGTTTAACCAAAAAATACAGTGTCCTCCACTAGTTTTATAAACATGCTGGATTTTTATCTAAAATTGTGTCTTCCGTAGACTATGGGTCACATCAACCCAGGCAACAGCAACATACTTTGTGTGAATGTTCTGTGACTCACCTACCAGAACATCTCTCATCTGGTCTAACAGTCATAGATAAATATTTAAAAGATGAGCATGTTGCTTTTCACTGGGTGTCAGTGGATGAATTATAGGTCAGAAACGCCAAACTCTGCTCCTTTTGATGTCACAATCCTAGCCAGCGACACTAATCCTTGCTGTCGACCCTGCATGACCTTTATGGCCTTTCTCTTTAGCTGGGACACTCCAAGCAGTCACCAACTCTAGCCTTATCACTAGGGAACACCACAGAGTACCTGTGGTGCTCCAGAGTACCTGCGCTCTCTGCTTATGCCTCTCTCTGAACCCATGTTTCCTCTCAGGTGGAACCCTGCTTTTTTCTCCCTAGGACACCCGACTCCCTGGAGCACTCAGCCTTCCCCTTTTCTGTGTTCTGTCCCCTCCCTGCAGGCTCCATGGCCGGGACAGTGGTGTGAGTCAGTGTGAGGGGCTGGGGCAGGGCTGTGGTATCAGTGTGAGGGGCTGGGACAGGGCTGTGGTGTGAGTGTGAGGGATGGGGCAGGGGCTATAGTATGAGTCATGTGAGAACTTTGCCAGTTGACTGTGTTTTGGATCAATCTGTTGGACAGGTCAGAGCAGTGGAATGGGCCGCAGGCTTGTGCAGGAGCCGCTCTTGCAGGCATGTCCGACAGTGTCTGTGGCGGTGGCACCCTGGGTGGGCATGCGTGGGCATTAGTGTGGACTGTCTGGAGTAGAGCTGGCGTTTGGCATGGGGTGGGGAGGAGAGGAGAGGGGTGCGTACAGGGCAGGGCTCTCTGGCTGTTGATACAGGTGGCTTGCCTTTTAGCTGAGTTTCCCCATGTTACTCACCCTCCAGCCCCTTTTCAGGAAGAAAGGAAGGAGGATCACTGAGGACCCCCTGGCATCTACCTTCCTTAGGTAGCAGAGAGCGCCCCGCCACACTCCTCTGCTCCGGCAACGCTGTTTCTGGGCATCCCCGGTCCTGCACCTGTACATGGTGTACAGGTGCGGGTGAAGTGCACCATGGCCCTGGCGTTGGTCATCTTTGTTCCAGTTCCTCTGTGGATGCTGAACTTAGTGTCTGCCCTGGGCCAGATCCACAGTCTAGTCACAGTGACTAAACACTAGTTCTGACCCAGAAGAGGAGTCTAATGAAAGACATTCGTTAGTCTCTCAGAACCTCCTGGAGGGATCCGCTGGGTATTGTTGCAGCATCTGGGTCTCACTCTCTTTGGTCTCACTTTGGTGCCTTGACTCTCTGGCTCGCTCTGCAGTGCTCTGGAGGGCCCACAAGTTGAGGGGAAGGAGGATGCTAGACCTGTGCTGCTGGGCTTCCTTTCTTCAGTCTCATATCTCACACTTAGAATTGTCTGTTTATGCTCTCGTCTCTTAAGAATTTATGATAGAGAAGGGACCACTGTGACAATAATAGCTGGGAATGATCATGCTGGACAAGATCTGAGGGTTAGAAGTAGATAAGGGATACTCTTGATAACCTTTCTGTATCAGTATTGCAAATCACAATGGCCAAAAGGAAGGAGGGAGTGAGGGAGGGAGGGAGGGAAAGGGAAAGAGAAGAAAAGCT
>JAOXYA010143903.1:0-10051 GCA_028565675.1 Sorex palustris | reverse complement strand
CATTCCCACCAGCAGTGAAGGAGGGTCCCTTTCTCGCCACATCCGCGCCAGCACCAGTTGCTTTTGTTCTTTTGGATATGGGCCAGTCTCTGTGGTGTGAAGTGATATCTCATTGTGGTTTTGATCTGCATGTCCCTGATGATTAATGATGTAGAGCATTTTCTCATGTGCCTAGGTAAAGCATTCTTGGTGAGGCATTCCATTGAGGTTCCCCCCACCACCACCACTATATCCCACTATCTTCTCACCCAGAAGGTTTCGTCTGCTAAGTGAGCTATGAATCTTAAGGATGCCCCGCTGTATGTAATGTCCTTCTTTGACTCACTGCTTTCAGTATGCTACCTTCTCTGTTGTCTTCCTCATTCCAATCAGGATGCGGTGATGTGGGTCTCTTTCAGCTGGTACCCTTTGGGCATCCTGCGTCTGGGTGCTGCTCTCTCCAGCTCTGACGGCTGCCTCTTCATCAGGGTTACCTTTGGGTCTTCTGGGACGCTGGTGGTGCTTATGTTGATCCTCCTGAACTCATGTGGGACACTACTTCCTGCCTCCCTCCATCCTGCCCAACATAATGTGGGGACTTAGCAGTGGCTAGAATTAGTTCTGGTTCTGCCACTTCCCAGCTATGAGCTCTTTTAAGCGTTCAGCATTTCTGTAGAATGGAGTTAATTAGCTCTCCATGCACCGAAGTGAGTGAAATGATAAAAGATTCACAAAAGTGCTTTGAAAACTCTAAAGAAAATACAGTTTTAGAGCTGATTCAGGAAACGATGAGATTTCATCATCAAGGTGACTTGCCTCACAATCACAAAATTTATTATTTCTTAAAATATTTAATATGTGATTTTGAAGGCTGCCTGTGTCAAATTTTTACTAAAAGAAAATTTAACAGATTTTAGAGAAAACGACGTCTTAAAATCATGATGTAAGAAGGGCTATCTTTCAAAATTTACGTTATGGGAAAATCTCATCTCACTTCTTTTTTCAGACCTGTGAACATACATGTCATATGATGATAGTGTTATTTTTTAAAACAGTTATTGCATTTTTAAAAAAGTAATAATCAGCATATACCCAGTGTGGTTTCTAAACACCTGCTAATTAGATTAATGGTAATACCTGCCCGTCACATTTTGTTCTTGCTGATCCATAAATGGCTGTGTGTGTATATATATATATATATACATATATATATATATTTTTTTTTTTTTTGCTTTTTGGGGTCATACCCGGGCATTGCACAGGGGTTACTCCTGGCTCTGCACTCAGGAATCACTCCTGGTGGTGCTCGGGGGACCATATGGGATGCTGGGAATAGAACTCGGGTCGGCTGCGTGCAAGGCAAACGCCCTACCCGCTGTGCTATCACTCCAGCCCCATGAATGGCTGTATTTTTAAAAACACAATTAACCAATATAGAATGAACACTAGTAAACTTACTACCCAGTCAAAGAAGTTTTGCAGAAAACCCCAACGAAAGTTGGACTGGTGTTCAGAGAGCAAACACGAACAGGCACAGAGTGCTGGGCGACTTCTGGTCCTCTTACGCAGTGCCAGGGTTTCCAGCCTCTTCCACTTTGCACGGAAGTTTGCAGCTGAAACCAAAAGTATGTTTCTCTGCATATCACCATTCTGTATCATTCGGTGTATTATCATTAGTATACGGCAACATTTTAAGGCTTTTTATTTAAAATTAAAAAAAATATTTTATTTTTTGGTTTTTGGGTCCCACCCAGAGATTCTGGGGGCTACTCTGGCTCTCTACTCAGAAATTACTCGTGGTGGTGCTCGGGGGCCCACAGCCGGTGCTGAGGATCGATCCTGGTCAGCCGCCTGCAAGGTCGTGCCTCACCCACTGAATGGTCGCTCCAGCCCAGCCAGGGAAGTTTTTCATATATTTCATATGCACTAACTAGTGGTATTTACAGGTTTGCTTCTCAGTCATCGGTTGGCTTCTTTCTCCACAGTGAAGGTATTCGCTGAAGAGGAACAGCTGGGACCCTTCCAGCACAGGCCCATGTGAGTTTTGGACATGGCTCCCGACCTCAAATTAATGATCTTATTGGGGAAAGTCTGTCTAGTCTGAACCGGCACTGCTGTGGCCAGTATGTGCGGAATACCGCCGGAACCTGCATCAGATGCGCAGAGACAAAGGTAAGGATGAAAGAACTCAGCAGGGAGAAGGACGGTTCCAGGGCAGCCGAGGGAATGGAGCAGGAATCTCCCGAGATTCATCCTGACAGGCTCGGAGAAGAGGACACAAGGGAGACACAGAGAGCATAGAGGATACAGAGGAGAAACCAGGAGGCAGGATTCCCGGGGAGGACGGAACAGCAGGCACCCAGGGAACGGCGAGAAGACGCCAAGAGGCCTTCCAGAGAGAAGCAGGAGACCTCAGGCCACCAGAGACACTCGGGGCCTCACGTGTCAACTGCCTCTGTCAGCACTCGAAGCGCGGCCGGGAAGACCACCCTGTTGGGCGCCGGCAAAGTCTCGGTGCAAAGAATCATCCTCCGGAGGCTCTGCCTGGCTGGGCTCTGGCTGGGCCAGCACCGATGATTCTTCCCTTCATAACACCCCAGGGCGGCCGGAGCTCTTGGACCTGGAGACAACGGCCGGAGAAAGCCCAGCCCACACCCTGCTCAGGCCTGGCGGTTTCGGCCTTTTCGCCGCACCCAGGAGCGGCAGACGGTGTGGTCTGGCTCCCACAGCAGGGATTGGACGTCAGAGAGCAGGGGTGTGGACGTCATCGCGCTCAAGGGCATGAAAAAATGGGGAATTTCTCAAAAATTTCTCAACGAATGCCAAGCAGTCCCACATGGTACTCACAGGCATAGTTCCCCCCCCCTCCCAAATTATAAACAAGTACACGCGTATAGCAGCCCTCTTCACATCGCAAGGGCGGAAGACCCCAGATTTCCACCCGTGGACAGATGGATGGTTGAAGGTGCACATAGACTCAGTGGAATATTAATCAGCCAGCGAAAGAAATAATATGGTGCTCCAGGCTGCCATGTGCCTCTGCACGATTCTGCTAGTGGAAGGCAGAGAGGCAGGCCGTGCATCCTAGGGCTGCATTTTGCAAAACATCTGGGACAGACAAATCCACAGACGGCCATTCCCAGAAGCTGCAGCTAAGGAGGCTGGAGAGAGAAATGTGTTATAGGACATTTGTCACCTGACGTCACGGAAATGGCTTGGCACTCCGAGGTGGCTGCAGGAGTTCTGTGAACGCATTTAATGCCACCCAACACTTTACCTTAAAGTTGAGATTAATTTTGTTATGTGAATCAGATGACGATGTTACTTTAAAAAAACAAGTCAGGATTCCAAACTGGGCAGGGGTCTGGCAGTGGGGGAGGGTCTCGCACAGGCTGGTGGTGGGGTCATCGTGATTGTACATCAAAACCACAAACGTCAACACTATTGTAAAAAAACAAAAACAATTTTTTAAAAAGGAAAAGAAAAAGCAGGAGCTGTAATTAAGTGAAAAACAAACAAAAAATATATGTATGTGTCACACTCCTTTAGAAAAAAAATGCCCTGTTTTCACTAAGCAATATATATCAAATGCTCAAGGCCACAGCACGAGCAGGAATGGATGCAGGCTTAGAACATTCCTTTAGTTATGCCACATCTCTGGAGAAGCAACAAGAGAAGCAAGAGACTAATTAAGACGTGACAGACTGACCTTCGGGTGAAGAGTCTGGGCCCAGACCAGGAGCTCCAGCATAGGAAAGAGAATGAAAGGGATATATAAAAAATTCAAAATACAAGCCATCATTTCTAGGTGAATCACTGCCTGTAATGAATCCAAAATAAAAAAAATGTCAAGGTTTTTAATCCAGATGAATGAACTAATTGTAAAAGTATCTTTCAATGGGAAAGGAAGAAATCATGGCCGAAAGGGATTTTAATTGGATTTACTCAGTATCATTATAATAGTCATTAACTGAAGTTATAAATTTCAAGGTAAGTCCTGCCAGTTCAGACACATGTATACACCAGTACCCTGGGTGATAGTCTCAGACACAACACCTTCAGACCTCTGAGTAAAAGTGAACGGGCAGAAAATTTGATTTCAACTGCAATTTGGCAATAGGCATGGGGAAAAAAAGATTTCCTCTAATTGGGAAGATCTAGAACTGTAAATTATAAAGCAGAACACGATCGTCCAACATCCTCTCACTGCAAATCCATGTCCATGTGACATGCTCAGTGCCCTCGAGGTCTGTCTGGTCCATGGGGCATGCTCGCATGCGTGTCCTCAGATGACACACGGGACGGACCCATCCTGAGCCGGGAACGTCACCACTCCCTACGGCAGCCAGTCACCCTGCGGCGGGCACATGACACCCTCCTCAGGACTCTCTGTGGGGGCAGAAGCGAGACTCTCCCCAGCAGGATGCCCACACAGGATGGAGGACGTGCTGGCCAGTCTTTCCTTGTCCAGTCCTCTGGCACTATGGTCCTCAGTCCTCTGGCAGCCCCCCACCCTCCCCACTGCTGCTTCTCAGTGACGGGCAGACTGCGAGCTTCCCCGAGCTGGCCTGAGCCTGTCCCGGCCCGACATCACTGTGCTTGTCTGTCATCTTGTCACTGGGAGAAAAGGACCCCTGGCCGTGTCAGCCACTCCCCCGCAACACCTGCCCACATCCACATGTGAAGCCACACCGCATGGCTTTCCCAAGGGCTGGGCAACACACGGGAGCAGCGTCTAGGAAGCGACACACGAACTGACACCAAGAAGCAAGGTCTGGCAGAAATGACGAATCAAGACAATGACAAGGAGCAGAAGGCTTTCCTTGATGACACAGGTTGGCAAAGCGTCGGAACGTGCCCTCCAAGCCCTCTCACCTCATCCCGATAGTCATCAATCTGAGATGGTTTGTACAACACTGCAGGCTCTAAGCACAGTGCTCTCACACCAGGGAAGGGCCGGAGCCCAGCAACGCTCCCTACAGAATGAGGCTCAATAAATAACGCCGCACTTGCGGAAGGGCTGTCTTGGCTTATCCAGGCCCACGGAATACTGTCTGGGCAAAGCACCAAATTTTCTTTTAAAGCAAGAATCTGAAGAACAAATGTATGTCATACGAAAGATGAGGAATCATATTAACTCACATTATCATTCTAGTTACAGATAAAATGAGTACAGCTCATACTTAAAAGTGACATTTAAGTGAGACGGATAGATGTGCAGACTCAGAGTCAAACCACTTGCCAACTGTCATCCCTAGGTGGCAAATTACTCCTGTGAGTGTCGCACCTTCACTGCCGGTGTCCCCGCTGAGCGTCAGATCTGAAACCCAAGTCAGAGCATTGCTGGCCGCTGGGAATACAGACACCACAGATCAGGAGACGTCCGCGGCAGGGCTAGGGAACTGGCACAGCAGGACCAGGGGGTCCCTGGCACCCCACATGGCCCCTGAGCCCCGCCAGGAGCGATCCTTGAGCAGACCCAGGAGTAAGCCCTGAGCACAGCCTGAAAAGCACCCCTCCCCCCACCCCCAAAAAAACCCAAAACAAAACAAAAAGAAGGCTTCCAAAGCAAACAGTTCTGTGTATTGAACCCCAAAGTCTCTCACCTTAACCAAAACTTAGATCACAGACTTCAAAGCCAATGTAAAAGTATCAAACTTCTAGGGGAAAATCTATATGACTTCAACTTAGGCAAAGAACTCCCGAATAGGCACCGAAAAGAACATCCACGCAAGAAAAATCAACTGGAGCTCATCCAAGTCAAACTGGAACGAAGCAAATGTTAGAAGTAAAAAGACCTCTCAGCATTACAGCGTAGAAAGAAATATTCCAGGTAAAATTCAGCCGTCTATGGCATCCAGATTTCAGAAATCTGTGAGGACAGACGAAAATTGGCTTTCCCCCTCTGACCTGCTTGTCAGCATGCTAGAACTTGGGTGACCTTTTTGGTTTAATTAAAGTTAAATATTAACACTTACCAGCAGCTTCAAGAACCAGCTGGAGTCTGGCTTTGGCCTGTTCTGCCGGTGGCTGAAAGATCAATCAGAAGAGACGGTTAGTCGCTTCAGACAAGAGCCGCGGGGCGGAGAAGAACTTGGCCACGGTGGACTCTCCCGCCCCAGCGCCCACTCCAGCTGCCCCTCATGCTCTTCCTCGCTGAGGGGATACCGAGCCACGTCCCCCTCACGCTCTTCCCCTCTGAGGGGAGACTGAGCTGCATTCTTTCCGCTACTGAGGAAAATCCCCATTTGCGACCCAACGTGGTACTGCGCAGCAACCATCTGAGGAAGAGGACTTAGTGATGACGTGGTGACCCCCTGAGCTAGGGGCACCCCCGGCTGACTGTGAAACCTCAGATTGTGGCAGAGGCATGGGCCAAGTCCTCCCGACCTGGCCAAGACACAGCCTCAGCCTGGCATCAGCACCCATCTGCCGTCCCCTGTGGCTTCCCCCACCCCAAATTTTGTCCCAGTGCAGCCAGTAGGGGGGGGAGTCACTGCAGCCGCCCCCCCCCCCCCGTCTTCAGGGCAATGTGGAATGGTGTCCCGACTGTGGCAAGGGCAGAATTCACACCAGGATGTTCATAAAAAGGCTTCATAATACACTCAGAAAGGAATCAGCAGGTAACTAAAGACCCCCTCCACGCGTGCACATACACACACAGACATACATGCGCACGCGCGTGCGCACACACACACACACACACGCTCTCACTCGAGAGCTTTCACAGATAGGACGGCCTGACTGGGTGAGCTCCGAGCTGAGTGTGGGGGAGCAGGCAGGTAGGCTGGGGGCAGGGCAGAGAGCTGGGGGTGCCCCCAACAACGGCCTGGCTTGTGAGTGAGTTTACTGAGCACATTGCCATGGGCACCTGTTTCTATATGCATTCTCTGAGAATCTGTGGTCAAAATTCACAGGACACCCAAGGAGCACAAAGACCCAAGTACTCACTAGGATAAAGATTGTGGCAGCGGCGAGCGACTCACAGGACTCTAGTCTAAAAGTCAGAAGAACAGGGTGGACCACCGGGTCGGTTGCCCAGAACCCCACGCTCCCCACCAGAGACCCCAGAGCACCCCAAAGAGTGACAAGTGTTGACAAACATACCAAATGCAATAATAATCACAGTTACAGTTATTCACGGCATAGTGTGTAGTACAAGCAAGTTTAACAGCAATTGGGAAACGCGGGCGGGGAGGAGAAAGGGAAACAGCCGTCTGCAGGGACAGGATGGTCCCGGCTTGCAGCCCGGCTCAGTCCTGGGCTTAGTTCCAGGGGCCACATGGTTTCCCAGCACACGGGGTGGGGCCCTGGTCGCCACTGAGCGCAGGACACCCTGGTGTGCCGAGCCTGAGCACATGACCTCAGGCCAGCTGGGACCCTGGTCTGGCTGGCCGAGAAGCACCAGTGGGCCCTGGGCCTTGCGAGGCACTTGGGACACTACCTCAAGCCTCCCGAATTCTGAAACACAGGGGGACGGGGTTGGCTACAGATTCCACTGGGCTTACTGGTTTAAAAGTGTGCTGGGAGTTGAAGGGTTTTCACTGCAGACTTGCAGTAACCACGACTTAAAACCCTGTAGTAATTCCACAAAAGAACCCATGGACGGTGTTGGGGAGAGAGGCAGAGTTAAGGCATCTGCCGTGTACACACGGGGACCTTCCCTACTGTCTCCGCCCGGCCCCCGTGCCGCCTTCCTACCCAAGACCCCGCTCTCCTGCTCCCCCTGCCAGGGCACTGAGGGTCCCCAATCCCACAGGTGCGAGCTCACTGAGCCTGACCCTCTCCCTCTGATAGAGCTAGAGTTCTCGAGCCATCCAGTCAATAACAAGTAGAACAGCAATGCTGGTGATCATGTGGCAGACCCCGACGCACTCAGTCTGGTCCCGTTTCGGTCGTGACCTCCAGGGACCCTTTTCCCAGTGTCCGTGACAGCCGTTCTGAATGTGAGCCCAGCCCTTCAGCAACACTCCGGAATCAAATGGGGATTGTTTGTTGCCTCTAAGACCTCAGATCTTATGGGACGCACTTTGCAAAGTTCTTACCGAACAAAGTCCTCATAATAACAGTACTGACAGGTGAGTACTCTTAATGCCATCCCTTAAATGAAGAATAAATAACCCAAAGCCACAAAGATGATGGAGTGGGAGGATTTGAATTTTAACAGGGATCACAAACTCCTCGCTCCTGACACAGGGCTGCTGACCTGCTTATTCTCAAGGGGGTGGGCGGGGGAGAAACGTAGTTATTTTTATTGCCAGAAACGACGACACAAATTTAGAACTGAATTTCCCTTTGTCTCGTGAGTACTTCCGTTAATGATCTTCATAATTATGAGAGCCATCAAAACAGCTCATTTTAATCGTGCCTTGGCACACAAATAGCTTTAAAAACGCCGACCATATTCATAGTCGAAGTGCTGGGCTGTTTCTTTTAACGTGAATGCAATCTTGCCCTGACACAGACACATATCAACAGCTTATCATATTTCTGGCTACATTTCATTTTAACAGTTACTATAATTCTATCTCTTAGGATCAAGGTCTAAGCGAGAAATATTACAAGTAGCTCGAAACTAAATTTATCTTGCTTCTAGGACTTAATACCAAGTTGGTTTAAATAAGAACCAAAAAAAAAAAAAGAAAAGAAAAAGAATTAAACCAACATGCAGTTCAATCTCAGCCCAAATTCATACTGGTGTGTTGCTAAACAATTTCTCTTAATAGCTAGTTTCCTAATTCAAAACCAGACAGAGAGAAAGGTGACGTGGGGCACCACGTCGAGAGATAAAGCAACCGGGCTGGGCCCTGCGGGACTCACACCTGCCTGTCGGGTCCAGCATTTGCTCACAGACCCACTGAGACGCAGCCACTCCACCCCACACTACTCGCTCACAGGTGCTCTCAGGCCGGGCAGAGACGCAGGGCTGAGCGAGAGCAGCAGAGAGCCCTATGTAGGGACTCAGAACTGATCCAGCCTTCCTAGAAAGGGCCACTCGGGGGGCCCAAGCCCACGGCTCCGGGGGCCAGAGGCGGTGACAGGTGGGCGACACCTTCCTCTGGACCGGTACATGACGAGGTCCCCACGGCACCCAGACATGCCTGTCACCGTCTCTCATGGCCCGCTGCGCACCAGGGAAGGGCCACGTGTCCCACCCTCCTGTGTCCCTGCCCGAGGGCTGCCCGCGCCAGTGGCCACACATGGCCACTGCTGGGATTCCCACGGACACGCACACGCATTCTCCAGCCTCCTCCTGCTCCTCCCCTGGGCTGGCTGCAAGGAGGTGAAGGACCGGTAAGAGGAAAACTACAAAACACACTTCAAGAAACAAAAGAGGACACGAGGAAATGGCAATACACCCCCTGCTCATGGATCGGGAGGGTCACCACTGCCAAAATGACAATACTCCCCAGAGCAGTCTACTGATTCAACGCAGTCCCTACAAGGATGCCCAGGACAGTTTCCAAAGAAACAGACAAGACACTCCTGAAATTCATATGGAACAAGAGACCCCCACGAATAGCTAAAGCAATCCTTGGGGCAAAGAGGATGGAAGCATCACTTTCCCCAACTTCAAACTGTACTATAAAGTGATAGTAATTAAAGCAGCATGGTACTGGGAGAAAGACAGACCTGCAGAACAACAGGACAGAACTGAAGATCCTGACACACACCCTCAAATATACAATTGTTTAATCTTTGATGGGCTGGAGCAATAGCATAGTGGGTAGGGAGTTTGCCTTGCACGCGGCTGACCTGGCTGACCCAGGTTCGATTCCTCCACCCCTCTCAGAGAGTCTGACAAGCTACCAAGAGTATCTCACCTGCACGGCAAAGCCTGGCAAGCTACCCGTGGCGTATTTGATATGCTAAACACAGTAACAACAAGTATCACAATGGAGATGTTACTGGGCCCGCCTGAGCAAATCGATGAACAACAGGAAGACAGTGCTACAGTGCCACTACAGTGCTAACCTTTGATAAGGAGCAAGAAATGTGAGCAAGCTCTTGCAAAACACAGTACCCAAAAGAAGAGAGAGAGAGACCAAGGGGGAATACCCTGCCACAGAGG
>JAOXYA010143894.1:0-10051 GCA_028565675.1 Sorex palustris | reverse complement strand
TGGCAAACTCCCCGTGGCATATTCAATATGCCAAAAACCAGTAACAATGATGGGTCTCATTCTCCTGACCCTGAAAGTGTCTCGAATGTGGCACTTTTTAAAATCACAGGGCTAGGATGAAGGAGACATTACTGGGGCCTGCTCAAGGCAATCGACGAACAACAGGATGACAGTGATACAGTTTGTATCCGTTATTTGATTTTGTAAAATTCTATTTGCTGAATTCTCTCAGTGGTCAATAATAATGGTGATGGAGAAGGGGGTTCCCTTCCCAATCCCTGATTTGAACCGAACTGGCTTTAGTGGTTTGTAAAACAGGAGACCTGTGGGAAGGGGCAGCAGAGAACCCTGAGCCAAGGCATGAACCCAGAAGTAAACCCACATGGCACAGAGTCTGGGGACCCTGGAAGGAGGGGTGGAATGGACACTCAGGAATGAACCCAGTCAGCCCAGCCTGGGCAGAGACAGCCTCCGTAGTGAGGGGTGGACTGGGTACTCGGAAATGAACCCGGCTAGAGATGGCCTCTGTAGAGAGGGACCCAGACTCCCCTCCATGTGTGTGTATGGGGCAAGAAGACAGTGGGTGAGTGAGACTGGGAGGCAAGTGTCCTGCGGCTGGTGGGTTGCAGAAGAGATGCAAGGAAACGGGCCTTGGAAGTGTGTGGCTGGATGGACCAAGCCCTGCCCAATGCTGCCGCCCGCAGCCACCCACATGGTACCTACCGATGAGGAGGCTGCTGAAGTTGATGTGGGCCTTGCTCAAGTTGAGGAGCGGGTCAGAGGCTTTGCCGACCAGCAGGAACGGGACGGAGATGTTGTGTTCAGGGATTAAGAAGGTCCAGAAGGCTTCCGTGATGTCCAGATGGGTCGGTGTAAACTGGAAGATGATCTGCGGAGACAGATTGGAGTGGTGGGGTCAGAGCTTGTTGGCCTTTCCCCCAGGAACCCGGCAGCCTCTTCCATTTGTTGGAGAATTTCTGGCACTTTTCACTATAGATACCAGGTACCATCTACTGGGCGAGGCACTGGGCTGCTGCTGGTGACCAAGATGGCGGCAGCCTATGCCCGAGGGGGCTCAGCTCTGGGCCATCTTTGACTATCTCCACCAACTCAAGAGCAACTGCTGCTGGGCAAGTGAGTGGGACAATCCAACAGAGCCTTCTCCCCTCTGCATTCCCAGCCGACTACTATCAGTTTGTTTGCTTTGCCCAGGGCTGCCTTCCTGAGAGGGCGTCTACCTCACCCCAGCCACTGCCCACGGTGACCATCTTTGGAGGGCATGGTAAGATGGACAGACTCAGATGAAAAAGGGGAAATTCTAGAATTTTCTGAAAAGCCCCGACAGACGGGCAACTATGGGCTTGCCTATCTGTATGGGGCTGGATGTTTGAGCCCTCTTCCTTACTTGGTCCCCTGGGCCCACCACCTTCAAGTGGGTGACCTTTCTGCTTCCTAACCTCATTCCTGCCATTGGGCTTCTCTGCAGAACTTGGAGGGACATGTGGCCTGTGCATGTGCTCTGGCCAGCCTGCTCCTCTCCTGAGGCCGGGCCCTGGCACATGCACTGAACTAAGCAGTAGGACACGATTCTGCTTTTCTGATTTGCTTTTCTGGGCTGACCAAGGGAAAACACCTCTGCATCCTTTTATTGGTCAGTCCCCTAGACAAAAACAACTATTGACTTCATGTCACTGCCTGGGCGGCCCACTGTCCTTCCCTGCTCCAGTCATCTCAGTTTTCCTTAACCCCTTCCAGTCCCCTGAATAGAGGCGGCCAGTCGAGAAGGACTGTTGGTGGCCACAGCTTCTGGCTCCTTTCCGACTCTGATTCTGCAGAGAGGGCAGTAACGGCTGACCCCAGTCCCAGGCTCCTCGTCCACACACACCTCAGCCTTCTTCTCTGGGTAGACGATGCCCTTCTCAGTGAGGCAGGTGAAGATCGGAAGGTTCTGGAGACTCTCTGTCTCTTCCGAGACCCAGGAGAAGGAGTAGGTACTACTGGTTGGGTTCAGGATTGTAAAGCTCCTGAACAAGGGGAAAGAGAGAGAGCCAAGGGTTGGGGGTGGGGAGAACCGGGGGAGACTCTTGTGGGACTCACCCTCCCCCTCTTGCAGGGTCCCCTTTCTGGGCCCCAAAACTGCACTAAGGAACTTCCTGACTGTAAAAACCAAAGCTGATCTCATGTGCGTCCAATGGATGGCTGGAAGAGCAGTAACAGTAAGGCTCTATGCACCTACCAGGACTCTCAGAGGCTAAGGTGGAGGCCAGGGGTCTGTGTTTTGGTTTTGTTTGTTTTTGGATAACTCTCAGTGATGTTCAGGGTTTGCTCCTGGCTCTGCACCCTGGAATTACTCCTGGTGGGGCTCAGGAAACCAAATGTGGTGCTGGGGACTGAGCCCAGGTTGGGTACATGCAAGCAAAACACCTTAGCTGCTCTTTGTCTCTCTGGCCCAGGTGTTGTGTCACCCCCATAGACCACCCAGACTCTGAATCAAAACTAAGGAGACAGAACCCCCTTCTTCATGGAGCCACCCCAGAAAGCCAAGGCTGCTTCTCAGGTCTCTGAGTTCCTCCTCTTTGAGAGGACCCAAGTGGACACTCAACCAGGGCTGCCCTGTGCCACTCACTGCAGATTCTTCCCTCCGATGCCCAAGCTGGTGAACTCAATCACCCGCGTGGCAGGGTCTAGGCACCCACCACCGGGGCCGCGGAGGTCTGCATCACGCCGGTGCCCGCTGATGTAGTCAGAGTCCTTCAGATCAAAATGGCAGTAAGGCATGCAGCTCCGCCCCCTCGTCGTCACAACGGGGCCTTGCTCCCCAGGAGACAGGTTGGGAATCCTAAGGGAGAAGGTTCTGCTCGTTGACTGTCCCATGGACACACCTACCTGTGGCTGCTCTCGAGCTGGCTAGAGACAGTGGGAGATTGCCCAGAGCTGAGCCTCAAAGGGCAGGGGCTGCCACGGTCTTGGTTGCCAGCAGCATCCCAGCCTTGCCCAGCACATGGTACCTGGTGGGTGTGGTGAACCCAGTGCCAGGCATGAGTGCTTGCACGGGCACTGCGTGGACAGGCAGCCCCCTAGTTCCTCCTCTGTTCATCAGAGGCAGGGAGATGCCCCAGCTGGAAAAGGAGCAGAGAGGAACCCTCCGGGCTTCTACCAGTGAGATAGGAAGGGTGGTCCAGAAATCCCTGAACAAATGAAAGGGGGTGCTGGGCTCCTGGGAGAAAGTGCAGAGGATGTGAGTGGCCAGCCCACACTGGGGCAGGGGTCCCTGAACTGTGGTGGTTGGGATCCAAGAGGCTCTGGTGGCCCCACAGACCTCAGCCACCCACAGCTGTGGTCCAGCAAACTCCTCTGGAAGGGGGATGTCTTTGGAGGAGTCCTTTTTGGGGACTTTGGTCACAGGAAGAGATTGGATGGGCTCTTTCCTCACTGGGTTGGGCCCTCCCTGTTCCTGGCCTACTGGGGACCATCCTCCTCCCCACTCTGCTGCCGCCTCTGGTCCACGTGGTTGCCATGTGCCAGGCACCATCCAAGACCCCCGCTGGAATACCCTCATCACTCTCTGAAGTAACTCTATCAGGGGCCTGTTGGTGACATTTCACAAGAAAGGAAACCCAGTCTTGAAAGGAAAAACAGCAAGACATGAGGCAGTGCGCCCCAGTTCCCTGTGCTACGCTGTGGAGGGCGCCATGGGTGGGGAAGGATCTAGAGGGAAGACGAAGAGTGCAAGAGACGAGGCTCTCCCTGTTCCCCAAAGTCTCCCTGTAGCCACCCCGGCGGCCAGTCTTGTCCTGGGGAGCACGCTCCTTACTGGCAGTAGAGATTGCACTCAAAGTCTCCGACCTCCAGAGGAGAGAACTTCAGGAAGAGCTTCTGCGTCTTGCCCACAGGCACCACGCCGGAGGAGGGCTCCACAGAGAAGGGGGGAACAGAAGTTTCCGGCCAGTGGTCCGTGGTGCTGTCCACGGTACTGCCCGTGTGCAGTGTGCCCTGGCTCAGCTGGAGCTTCTGAGTGGACTCTGCTGGTGGACAGAAGCAGAGAAGTGTCTTACAACGTGTCAGAGAGGGGGCGTCAGGGTGGATGGGGCGCCCCCTCTCTGGGCAGCCAGGCTTGACTGGCCATAAAGGAGCCGGGCCTGACCACCTCTGAGGACCCAGGCTGTGCTCAGGGGGGGCTCCTGGACCACCTCTACCAACGTATGAAAATACGCTTCCCGGTGGTGGGTGAGGTGTCAGTGCTACTGACCAGGTGGGTCCTGGGCCTCAGGATAACGGCCTGGAACACCATTCGGGGAGGGGGAGAATCATCTTAAAGTTGGGTTTCACCTTCGGGGGACTTTAGGGTGTGGGTGCAGGCATGAGGGTGAACTTGCAAAGGGCTCTGCTGCCTGGCGCTGCCCAGTCTTGGGTCTCGGCAGAGCCTCAGAGGCAGCCTCTGCAGATCTGACTCATTTCTGCATTTCCTGGAGTGGGGGCAGGGGGTGTGTCTGGGGCTTTCACCAGGTCCTGGGAGGAGTGGCCTGTGGCCTGTGACAGTCAGCTCCCATCTCTTGCAGCCTCCTGGGCTCTGCGCCCCCTGAGCCACTTGGGCCCTGGCGTGGAGTTAGCTCCTCCAGGAACTAAGTGGGGACTCTGCCCTGGTCTGAGGGAACCCTCTTTACCTTGGCCTTCGGGCGTTGCAAAGCTGACGACCTTCCCGGCCTCCTCAAAGGTCCAGCTGAATTCCAGCTGAATAGTCCCAGAGTTGGTCAGTTCCATCCTGCCGAGAGGAGACGGCTCTGAGCTGTGCTGCAGGGGACACAGTCGCCCCGGTGCCCCACATTCCCATCAGTTTCTTCCTGAAACAGTCCTCTAAAAGGTAACCTCACTTGCTTTATTATTTTTTTTTTGTGGGGGGAGGCATACCCGCCAGTGCTGAGAGAACCATGCAGTGCTGGGGACTGAAGCCAGGCCTCCGGCATGCAGAGCATGAGCTCTTGGCCCCTTCTGCCGTCTCTCTGATCCTAAAGGTGAGTTGCAGTTGATCTTATTCGAAACCACACACTTATGAATGCATCCAAACACAGCACATACGTGCAGAGCCCTGCAAAGCCCAAGTGTCTGAATGTCTGACCCAGTCCCTGAGCCTATCACAGTAGCACAGTGAGCAGCAGAGCGTCTCTCAGTGACTCCGAGAATTCCCACCAGCAGGAAGCAGTCGCTTTCACAGGGGTCCCTGTCTTGGGCAGGCATGTGTTCCCCAGATGGCCCCATCCAACAACTTTCCCAGGTATCCCTGGGGCCGGAGACCCTCTGACCAAGGCTGAGATCCTTTCACAGGGCTGAGACACAGACTGAGCCATGAGGAGCTCTGGTCTTGCCCCGCTGGACAATTCACAGAAAGCGGAAAACTCTCAGAGGCACAACAGACATTTGGCACAGCGGATGTTTCTAGAAAGAGTTCTTGGCTCAGGTCAGAGTGGGCAGGCCAAGGGCAGGGCTCTGTGTGCTCTGTGGTGCCCACAGCAGGGACTCCCCCAACTCAGCCCCCCACTGCCAGGGAAGTGTGGAGACAGCGCCCCTGCCAGCCCGCACTCTCTGCCTGTGCCACAGCGTGGAAACGGTGTGCGCCTGTTGAGCTGCCCTGGCCAGGGTGGCTGTGAGCAGCTCTCATGCCCTGCCTGCTGACTTTTGGTTTTTAGTCAGACTCTGCAGCTTCCAGCCCAGCCACTGCACTGCATGATCCCCTTGGGCACTGTCAGGAGCGAGCCCCGAGCATCAGCCAGGAGTAGCCCCGAGCACACTCAATGTGCAGAAAATGTAAGATGAACTGAACAAGTTACTGGTGAATTTTTATGAAGCAGAAACATCAGTGGTTTAAATTTTCTTTTCTTTTTCTTTTGGGTCACACCCGGCGATGCACAGGGGTTACTCCTGGCTCTGCACTCAGGAATTACTCCTGGCAGTGGTCGGGGGGCCGTATGGGATTCTGGGAATCAAACCCAGGTCGGCCACGTGCAAGGCAAACACCCTACCTGCTGTGCTGTCACTCCAGCCCCTTGAATTTTCTTTTCTTTTCCTTTTTTTCCCTTTTTAGGCTTTTTTTTTTTCAAAGACACGTTCCAAATCTCGGCCCTCCATGTGTCTGTGTTGCTCTTTCTACCTCAAGGTCTTTATTTCCAACTTCCTCAGCAGACCAACCCTGAGGTCCCCCCAGTTCAGCTGTGCCCACCATGCCGATAGCCTTCCCCTCGGGCTGGCTTCCCCTCATCCTGCAGACAAGTCCCCAGCGCCCACTGCAGGAAGGGCCTGGCGCAGGACGTGGTGGCCTTCCTTTCCTCAAGGATGACACTGATTTTGAATGAACCTCCTGGCTACTCTCCTGGGAACAGGAGCTGTTGGTGGCATTTTAGGCGACGGGGTTTATGGTGAAAGTGACCCAATGGGATTGGTAACTATTAGTGTCAGGAAGGTGGATCTCCTGAAGGGAAGGTGTGGCTTTGGGGTTCCCTGACTGAGGAGGGACACATGTTACCTGTAGGGGTGTTGGCAGCTGGACTAGGAGAAACACTGGCGTCTGCTGGTCCCGGGGACCCCTTCTCTACCAGAGTGCTGTCCCCTGAGCTGTCTCCCTGGCCGGGCGTGAGGGTCAGGGTTGCCATAAAGTGTGAATGGCTGCAAGGCCCGTCTCAGTGGATGCAGAGCTATTATCTAGTTCTCTGGCTTCTCCCTAGGAGAACTTTGCAAAGTCTGAGTGACGCTCTGGCCTCAGATGGGGTGGGCTTATGTGGACAGAGACCGCGAGGAAATGTTTGGCGAAGGAACAGAGATGAGAATCATGAGAGTGCTCCCCTTCCGACTGGGGGCCCCTGGAGACTCACTCAAAGATGCGGGTCTGGTAAACCAGAGTTTCTTTAAAGTGCACGTCGTGCTTTGGGAAGGTGTACTGAGCGTAGCTCACGTTGGCACTGATCTGGACGTACATGTCTTGGTGGTTTTCCTCAATGACGCTGTGGGCAGGTTCAGGGTCTGTCTCTACCACCTGTAAGCAGGGCAGCGTGTCCTCAGTCACACAGTCTCCTCCCAGAGGTCCTGGGGGGACACAGTGCTTCCTTCCACCGGTGCAAATCAAACACCAACTTACAAGCTCCAGAATAAAAGGCCCAGGCAAACCAAAAATAGCTTGTCAGTGGGAAGGAAAGGAATCAAACAAGAAATTGCTGAGTTTTAGGACTGTGAAGGCAAAGATTTGGGGTTGGACAGAAGTAAAAAAGAAAGTGACCAAGATATGAACAGACATGAGAGAAGCAGAAAAACAAATCATAGAGAGGACCAAGAGAGCTAAAACTGTTTATTTGAGATTTTTTGTTTTGTTTTTAAAGTTGTGAAGAGGCTGCAGTTATCCCACAGCAGGGAAGGTGCTTGCCTTGCAGGTTTCCTGGCACCCCATATGGGCCCCCTGAGCCCACCAGGCTCCCTAAATGTAGAGCCAGGGGTAAGCTCTGAGCACCAGCAGGTGTGGTCCCAAACCAAACCAAACCAAACCAATAAAGTTTTGAAGAGACTGCTCAAGAAAGAGAAAAAGAAGAAAAAACATAGTACAAATAACCAATATTTGACACAAAAAGGGAGCCATCCTGCAGATTTAAACAGGTGACAAAAAGGATGAGAATGTGGGCCGAGGGGTGGCTCAAAGGCAGGCAGGCAGGCTCTGTCTGCATCTGGGAAACTCCAAGTTCCATCTCTGGGCCCACAACTGCTGGGAGGACCTCCTGAGCATAGCATTGGGAGTGGACTCCCAAATCAAGGCAATTTTATGAAAATATATAGGAAAATGTTGAAGAGCCAATTCGCAGAAAAAATAATTTAATAAAATTGATTCAAGTACAAAAAAGTCCAGTCTTAACCCTATTAAAGACACTGTCACTGTCACTGTCCTCCCGTTGTTCATTGATTTGCTCGAGCGGGCTCAGTAACATTGGGAGACTTGCTGTTACTGTGTTTGGCAATATCGAATACGTCACGGGGAGCTTGCCAGGCTTTGCCGGGTGGGCGAGATACTCTCAGTAGCTTGCTGGGCTCTCCGAGAGGGGCAGAGGAATCGAACTCGGGTCGGTAATAAAAATAAAAACCCCAAAACCTAAAGAAGATTTAAAAACAATAGATAGAACAAATTAATATGACAGCCTTGCTGGTTCTTCCTGAAATGGCAGTGTTACATCCAATTCCAATCCAATTTCCATCAGGGATTTCATGGTATTTGATAAGTGGATTCCCAAACAATAGTCCCCTGTACCAGCCACCCTCCATCCCCGGCAAAAGGGGGTTAAGACACTTCAAATCCAAGCATCTTCAAATCCAAATCTTCCAGTGGAAGAGAGACTTCCCTTGGAGCTCTCAAGGCTAGTTATTGTTTTTGTTCTGCTTTTTGGGTCCACCCAGCAATGCTCAGGGGTTGCTCCTGGCTCTGTACTCAGAGATTATCTCTGGTGGTGCTCAGGGGACCATATGGGATGCCAGGGATCGTACCTGGGTCGGCCTCGTGCAAGGCAAATGCCCTACCCACTGTACTATCGTTCCAGCCCCGAGGCTAGTTATAAAGTTACAGAAATTGAGGCAGTGTGGAGTTTACTTTTGAGATCTACCTGAAGAATACTAAAACATTAAACATACACACAGAGACACAGATACACAAACAGACACAAAGCATCACAAAACAATAAAAATTCCATCCACCACAATGGTTTTGTTTTTTGCTTGGCTTTGAGACCACATCCCAAAGACTGAGAGTAAATCTCAAGGCTTTACTCTTGTTCTATACTCAGGGCTTGGTGCTGGGGACTGAACCCGGGTCAGCTGTGCGCAAGGCATGTGTCTCACCTGTTGCGTTCTCTCTCCAGTCCCTTATCCCAATGTTCACTGCAGCAATATTTATAAAAGCAAATTATTAAATCGACTGAAGTTTGTACCCACTGATGATTGGACAAAGACAATGTGTTACATTTCTATAATGCAAAGTTATTTAGCTACATAAAAGATGCAACTTTGCCATGACAAAATTCTCTGGAGGGAATTGGGTAAAGTGAGCCAAGTTCAGAAAGAAAAGACAAGTCTTAGATAACTCTGCCCATGTATGCAACATAAGGATATAAAATCAGCAAACAGACAAAATAAAATAGGAAGATGGATGGGCACTGGCGACAATGCTGAGGTTTACAAGGGGGTGGGAGGAGGGGGACACAGTATTGAAACAAACAAATTTAAGTATTGAAAAGGATATTAAGGCAGTAGGAAACTGTCACAGTGACAAATTGGCAATGGCACTGAGTACAAACAAGAAATACTTTAAGTGTGTAAAAAACTTAGATGACAAGGAGAACTATGGCAGACGTCTAGAAAACAGAAGGTGATATCAAGAGGAATTTGGCAAGATTTGCTGTTGTAGTGGGAAGAGGAATTGACTCCTTGTCTTGCACCAGATAAAAATCCAGTGAAACTGGGGTTTAGCTATGAAAAGCAAAATTCTTAAGCATAAAAAAGTTAGCTTTCTTCCTTAGTAGGGAAGGGTTTTAAAATAAAATATAAAGGTAATCAATATAAAAAAGTGAATAAATATAACAAAAATTAAGAACTTTTTTGGGCTCACACTAAAAGGTGTGAAAAAGTAAGTAAATTTGATGAAGATATCTTCAGAAAAAGAATAGCACCGCACTGTAGCACTGTCCTCCTGTTGTTCATTGATTTGCTCCAGCGGGCACCAGTAATGTATCCATTGTGAGACTTGTTGTTACTGTTTTTGGCATATCAATATGTCATGGGTAGCTTGCCAGGCTTTGCCATGTGGGTGAGATACTCTTGGTAGCTTGCCGGGCTCTCCTACAGGGGCAGAGAAATCAAACCCAGATCGGCCACGTGCAAGGTAAACGCCCTACCCACTATGCTATCACTCTGGCCCCAGAAAAAGAATAGAAATATAAAAGCTTATCAAAAATAATCGGAGAGCCCGGCAAGCTACCGAGAGTATTCGATATGCCAGACACAGTAACAACAAAGTCTCCAATGGAGACGT
>JAOXYA010143886.1:0-10051 GCA_028565675.1 Sorex palustris | reverse complement strand
TTTTTTTTCTTTTTGGGTCACACCCAGCGATGCACAGGCGTTACTCCTGGCTCATGCACTCAGGAATTACTCCTGGCGGTGCTCGGGGGACCATAGGGGATGCTGGGAATCAAGCCTAGGTCGGCTGTGTACACTGCAAACGCCCTACCCACTGTGCTATTGCTCTAGCCCCAGGAGGAAGATTATGTGCGGAGAAAACACCTGGGTCGCTGGGTAATGCCCCTTCCTCATGGGTCTAACGGGTTCCTGCGGGCAGAGGCCTCCAAGGAAATCAGGACCAGGCAGGTTCGCTGTTGGATTACTAAAGTCACGTGAACCAAGACACCATTGAAACTAACACCTTCTCCTCCTGAAGAAACCACTTCCCGCCAAAGAATGAAGACACAGGGCCTAGGAAGTGGCTCCAAAGGTTAGTGGACATGTCCTGCTCTGCTTGCGGGAGGCCCAGGTGTCATCCATGGCCCTGCATGTGCTAGACTGAGTGTCACTGGGACGTCACGCCACTGGGCTAGACTGTCACTGGGAGGCCACGCCGCTGGGCTAGACTGAGTGCCACAGAAGCCACGCCACCGAGTTAGAGTGAGCGCCACTGAGAGGTAAGCAGCCCGCCTATATAGTCTGGCAGCCCAGAAGCTTTTGGAAGCATGGGACCAGGAGAGGGCATGGAACATAAGGGGCAGGAACTAGCTGGAAGGAGAGGAGGAGGCAGTGTCATTCAGTGTGGTGACACTCCTGTTTACTGGAAACCCTACCGAACCCCACCTTGCACCCCAGAGACACAGCGGCTGGGTTCTTTATTTCTACACGCCCGGGGTCACCCGAGGTACCACGTGTAGACAGAACGGCTGTGTTTTTCGAGACTGGAAATAGGAACGGAAGTGCTGCTTCTGTACATTCAGAGCTCCCAACGTGGTCTTTCATTGATCCTGGCTTTGCATGCCAATGTATAAATGGAAACTGCACTGAGAAAAAAGCCCTTTCTCCGGTATTAAAAACCTATTCCCCGCACCCCCCCCCTTCCACCCTCCCGAGTTCAAAACCTTGTTTGAAGTTATTTTTACCACCAACACATGTAGACGGAAAATATAGCTCCATTATGTAATGTTCTTTGAAAGGGGGGGAGGGGGAGGCAGAAAAAAAAAAACCAACAAAAAACCAACCCACCAGACTGACATAAACATTCTTCTTCTCGAAGAAGCAACAGCAGCAATTTAAACCAATGACTTACTGAAAATAGGAATGGAGCCAATTCTGTTTCTCAGCTGTCTGGATGCTGTAGGGAAGAGAGCCCCCGGCTGTGTTAAAGGAAGAAAAAGAGAAATGCAGCGAGTGAGAAACGATGGAACGTGATCTGAGGAGCCTTCTGCACTGAGAAGAAGCTTGAGCAAACGGGGAAGATGGGGAAGGAAATAACGGAGCCGTGTTTCTGCCCAGACTCGCATGTGGGAAGAGAATGTGGATGCTCACGCCGGACGTTTCTTCCAAGGGGGGGAGCCTTCCTCGGGGATGGAGCTCTGACAAACTATCTGTAGAGAAAACGGGACAGCTGCATCCCTGGGGGGGCCTGGGACCAGTTTGGGGTGGGGGGAACCCGGGTTCCTCCTCTGTCTCCATGTGGGCGAGGCTGCCACAGCCCCACCTGAACCCCCGGGCCTGGCCAAAACTGAGGGAGATAAGGGGGGATGGGATCAGGCTCTCCTTTGCCTCCTGGGCACCTGCCACCCGTATGTCCGCCGACCAGATGCTGCAGAACGTGTAGCCGCATGAGCAGTGAAGTTCTGAAAGGGGTCAGCGTGAGGGAAAGGCCCGTTCCCTGCAAGACCATGGGATCCAGTGTCCAGTGGGAACACACAAGAACGCACGTTCCCAGGGCCTCAAGACGCAGCGCCAAGGATGGGACTCGGGCCTTGCAGGAGCAGGAGGAGCTTGCTGGGCCACGCCAGCTGCCGCCCAGCACCTTGCTCCTCCTTTAAAGACAGGAACTCCCATGGGAGCTTCATTAGTGTCTTTTCAAACATGCCGGGACGTGCGTCCGCAGAGGATATCTAAGGAGGGTTTTTAATTTTTCTGACTTACGCAAGGCAACAGTATTTCTAATGCAAGGAAATAACTGCCCCTCCCCAACCCCCGCAGGGTTTCAGGACCACTTTATACAATAATGTTACTGGAAATACCGTGTTCCTCCCCCATTAAAAACTGTGCTTTGGGGGAGCAATAGCACACCAGGGAGTGGGTTTGCCTTGCATGCGGCCGACCCGGGTTCGATTCCCAGCATCCCATATGGTTCCCAGAGGACCACCAGAGATAATTCCTGAGTGCAGAGCCAGGAGTAACCCCTGTGCAATGCCAGATGTGACCCTAAAAGCAAAAAAAAAAAAAACCCACCAAAACAAAACAAAAAAACTGTGTTTTAAAAATGGGTCTAACCTATGGGAAGCACAGAATAAGGATGAAAAAATACAACCAACCAAAATACCTCAACAGGGAGGCTGGAGTGATAGTACAGCGGGGAGGGTATTTGTCCTGCACGCGGCTGGGTTCGATCCCCATCATCCCATATGGTTTCCCGAGCACTGACAGGAGTGATCCCTGAATGCAGAGCCAGGAGTAATCCCTGAGCATCGTTGGGTGTGACCCCAAAAGCCAAAAACCAACCAACCAAAGGGAAAAAAAAAACCCCTCAATTGGGCTGAAGACATAGTATAAGGAGTAGGATATTCTTTGCATGCTGGGTTCAATCCTAGACATCACATATGGTCGCAGAGCCCTGCCGGGAGTGATCCTTGAGCACAGAGGCAGAAGCAAACCTTGAGCACTATGGGGCATGATCTCCTAAAGAAACAAAACAAACCTTATGATGGGACCAAATCTCAGAGAAATAACTTGGGTTTTGTCTCTGAAAGCAACAAATGGTTCAGTACGAGCCCAGTCCTACTGGCACATTCCTGGCAGGGTCATGTGTAGCTTCATAAGCAAAGACAATGGGCTCCATGAATCTAATTCAGAGCATTGTTTCTAGCACTCAGCCAATCCCAGCGAGCGGCCGCCTCTTCCAGAGGAAGATACACCATCTGGGCTCTGGGCTAAGAGTTCCTGAATGTCTCTCCCGGATGCTACTGAATTCCACATAACGTTCAGGGAACAGCGGGTAGGGCATTTGCCCTGCATGCATCTGGCCTGGGTTCCATCCCTGGCATCCTCTATGGTCCCCTGGGCACCACCAGGAGTGATTCCTGAGTGCAGAGCCAGGAGGAACTCCTGAGCATCGCTGGGTGTGCCAAAACCAAAAACCAAGCCCCCCCCCACCACCAAAAAAAAATTTAGGAAACAGCATTGGCCTGAGGTTGAAACACCTCTCAAGAGGACCCTCGGCACTCACAGAGGAATGAGTAGATGATGGGAGATGCATGCTACTTGAGAGATCAGGTATCAGGACCTGGCCCGATCATGGGCTCCCCTTCAGTTCTGTTTTTTGTTTTTTCTTTTCTTTTTTTTTTGGGTCACACCTGGCAATGCACAGGGATTACTCCTGACTCTGCACTCAGAAATCACTCCTGGTGGTGCTCAGGGGACCATATGGGATGCTGGGAATCAAACCCGGGTCGGCCACGTGCAAGGCAAACGCCCTACCCACTGTGCTATCTCTCCAGCCCATCCACTTTCATTCCAAATGCCAAAGAGATGGATGCAAAGCTACACACACGGTTTACCACGGCCGGTCTCGGACAAGTCTGCATTGTGGTTCTTTTCACTGAATTTTCCTGGCTATTCTGACTTGCTTAGGCTTCTTGATCAGCCCTGGAAAGACTTGAACGGGTTTTTAGAAAGATTGTGGGTGTGGTGCCCGAGGGGCGTGTACCGCGGGCAGGGTACTCACGGTGCATGACTCCTGCTGGTTTGGTCACAGGACCCCATGGGGTCCCCAAACACCAGAGCCACAGTAAGCCCCAAGAACCACCAGGTGTGGCCCAAAACCAAAAGAAAAAGGAAAACGGTGCAAGTTTGGTCGCCACCACCTCACGTCTCGCTGTGGAGCTGTGGGTTCTGTTTTCTCCGTTACTGAGTCAGCACGGCTGTGGCTTCTCTCTCCCGGAGGGTTGGGACCCCCGCGAGCTTCAGGGATTCTTGGCCCCAGGGCTCCCCAGGGCTCTGCAGCCAGCAGGGGCGGGTCCCCGGGCGGACGGGGCGAGATGCTGAGCCCCCGCCTGGCCCTCCGTCCCTGCAGACACGCCGTGCAGCTGAACGTGGCAGCCACCCAGCAGCTCCTGCGCATGGCCAGCCAGATGTCCAGGCTGGAGGCCTTCATCCACATCTCCACCGCCTACGCCAACTGCAACCTGCAGCACATCGACGAGGTGGTGTACCCATGCTCCGTGGATCCCCAGCAGATCATGGCCTCCATGGAGTAAGTGGCAGCGGGGCCCCGGAGCCCAGACCCCAGCACCCGGGGATGGAGGGCGCACACCGGGGAACCAGGCAGAACGGGCTCGCCGGGACTCTCGGCCCCTCATCCCGGCACCAGGTGACCACCTGGGTCACCGGGGTCACAGGGTGTCCCAGTTCCTGGAGCCGTAGCCCACACGGGCAAGGGCATTTCTCGGCCTGTCTTTCTTCTGTCCTAGCTGAAAAGCACGTGTGATGCAACTCCTGTGAGACCGGAAGCCCCAGATGTTCTGGCCCGTGCTAGGTTCCTCTCTGTGGCTGGGGGAGTCTGCGGGCATGGTGACCGGACATGGGATTATCATGTGGGCACAGGCCCATTGGCCAGGAAAACCACAGCGTGTCCTTCTGGAGTTGATGGTCAGCGACTCACCTGCCGTCATGGCAGAGGTGCTGCTGGGCTCGTCACTGCGGCTCATCGGACGGGCAGGGCCATGGCTCTCAGGGACGGTAGATCCCTCTGATGGCTCCCTTGGTAGATCCTCTGGTAGATCTCTCTTTGGTGACACTATTCAATCCCTCTGTTAGATCTCTTCTGTAGGTCACTGGAGGAGATCAATGTTAGATCCCATGTTAGACCCCACGGTTAGACCAATAGATTCCTCTGATGGACCGTCTGTTGGATCCCTAGTAGATCCCTCTGCTAGATCCCTCTGTTGGGTCCCAAGTAGATCTCCTGATGGATCTCCAGTAGATCCCTCCGTTAGATCCCTCCGGTGGACCCCTAGTAGATCCCTGTTAATCCTGGCCGGTTAGCTCAGTTGGTTAGAGTGTGGTGCTGATAGTAGATCCCTGTTAGATCCCTCTGGTGGATCCCTAGTAGACCCCTCTCTTAGATCCCACTGTTGGATCCTTGCTGGATCCCCTTTCGGACTGTCTTCACTCCCTTCCCAGACTATTGTGTCTGCCCTTCTCGGGATATTTCAGCAGATGATCGTGTGGGCTGTGCACACCTGCAGGCACGGTGTGGGCTGTGCAGACCTGCAGACGTGCCCCGTGGCTGGCTGCAGCAGCTGTGCATCTGCCAGACCCACTTGCATGTGTCAAGGCACCAAACAGAATTTTAAAAATGTAAAAGTGAGCAGTGGCAGGATGAGGGCCCTGGTCTCTAGCTGGACAGTATGGAGCGGCCAGGGCTGCCCTTCGACTCGGTGCTCACAGCCCTTTGCCCATGGCCAGGCGGTGCCCGCAGGTGCTGGGACCCTGGAGTGGCAGGAGGCGCGTGTGGCGGCTGCGGAGCGTGTCGGGCGAGTGGGGAGGGGACAGCTGGGAGGCCAGGCCGTGGGGGCAGGGGGTCTCCCATGGTGCCTGCTCCGCCCTGGGCTGCAAGAGGACCCCGAATCCCTGAGCCCCTGAGCCCCCGGCCGGTGCGGGCCAGCTGTGTGTCTGTGCGCCCGTCTGCCTCGGGTCCGTGTGGCCGCTCGAGCCCTCCCTCATGCCCGCAGGTGGCTGGACGATGCCATCATCGAGGAGATCACCCCCAGGCTGATCGAGGACCGGCCCAACACCTACACCTACACCAAGGCCCTGGCCGAGATGGTGTTGCTGAAGGAGGGCGGCCACCTCAACTTGGCCATCGTCAGGCCGTCCATCGTGGGCGCCACCTGGCAGGAGCCCTTCCCGGTGAGCCCGCCCGTGCCCCATGCCCTGCTCCCAGCCTCCAGCCGCGGGCGGTGTTCCTCTCCCGTTCCTGACACCCCAACGCAGCAGAGCCGGCCCGCCACGGAGCCACAAGCCCCTCATCACACTCTTCCTACAGAGCAGGAACTGGACCCTGTGGGTCTGCTCTTGTTCGGGGCACAGCTGACTGTGCTGGAGCTTAGTGCCGGCCCTGCACCCGTGAATCAGGCCTGGCGGTGCTCAGGGCACCCTCGGGACCAGACCCAGCTCGGCCGCCTGCAAGGCTAGCGCCCTCCCCACGGGCCTCTGCTCAGGCCCAGTCATGGTTGTTTTTAACTCTTTGCCTCCGCGTCCCTTTGTCTTGGTGTGGGGGCAGAGATGGGATCTCGGGGCGGTGGCCTCACCCACGTGTGTGTCACCCACAGCAGACGCTGAATGCTGTCACCCTCCCCCACGCTGGTCTGAGAAGCCCGCCCAGTGGACAGCCCAGGGGGTGTAGAGAGACGCCCTCTGGGGTGACCGCAGGCTGTCACCACCCTGTCGCCACGCACACACACCTCTACCTCAACATGTGACCCGCTCAGCGGGTCTGCTTGGGGGCCAGGGGTGCGGGCTAGGGATGAACTCGGGAAGGCCACGTCCTCCGCCACGCCCGACACCCCATGTCCTCCGAGCACTTCTCAGTGGTCATTTGTGCCAATCCCATCCTCGACACTGCCCCGGGGAGCTAAGGAGTCAGCCGCAGGCGCTCGGAGGGACAGTGGCGCGCCGCAGTATGGAGATCGCATGTCTGCGGCCCTCGCCCCTTGGCAGGCAGGGGGCCGGACAAGCTCCCTGGCACCCGCTTTTGGCTGGGTCGGGCCATCCCGGGGGTCCTGGGTCCTTCCTTGGGGGGCATGGGAGGGCGGGACCGTGATGACCCTGCAGGGGTAAGCACACCTTTTCCTTGCAGGGCTGGGTGGATAACTTCAATGGACCCAGCGGGATCATGATCGCGGTAGGTGCAAGGGTGCAGGGCAGAGCCTCACGGGGTGATGGGCTGATGGGCGAGTGGGAGTCGGTTCATGAAGGCATTTTTGTTGCTGGGGGCGTTACTGGCAGGAAAACATCCTGGACTGTGAGGGGCTGAGGGGCCTTTGAGCCACAGGGGCCTGGCCTAGGTGCCCTCTGCCCACCCCCTGGGGGTGGCTCTCCCCCTGCTGTCCAGTCAGCACAGGGTTGGGGGCCCCGTCAGAGTTGGAGCTGCCCACTGCACTTCCCGGCCGGCTCGGGGAGGGTCTGAGAGCCACTGTCCGGCTTTCCAACACGAAAGCGGCCGAGAGGAGGCTCCGACAGTCACGGGGGTGATGAACTCATCTTTCTTTTTCCTGGATGTCCCTGCTTCTGCCCCAGACATCCTTGCCACCGTCTCTGGGAAACGTGGACGGTGTCTCGTGCCTGCCTGCCCAGGGCGAGTCTCACTCGCGGCTTACGAAGCCGGACTCGTGTTTTCCGAAACTTCCAGCTGCGTCTCCTGTGTCTGGGGGGCATGGCCGCGTGGCCAACGCTGTGGGCAGGGGCACTCGAGCAAGCCGCATGCCTCCCGCACGCGGTGGGCGCATGGCCCAGGGTCCGTCTCTCCCTGCAGATGGGGAAGGGGCTGCTGCGCTCCGTGAAGGGGTCCCCGATGGCGGTGGCCGACATCATCCCAGTGGACATCGTGGTCAACCTCACCTTGGCAGTGGGCTGGTACACAGCCATGCACAGGTGCAGCGGGCGCCTCGCGGGGGTGGCCGGTGAGCGGGGTCTGGCCATGGCCTCTGAGCTGCGGGGGAGAAGTTGCTCCGCATGAGCCGGCCTGCGTGCCCGCCCAGGGTCTGGCCAGCGGGACTCCTGCCATCCCCGGCCCAGCTGGGTCTGCACGCGGGGGCCCTGGCGCTCCTTCTCACCGCCCCGTGCGCCCTTATACCAGGAGGGCATGGTCTGGGCGCGCCGGTGGCTCTCCCGGTTTGCTCACGGCCTCTTGGAATTTTCCAGACCGAAATCCACACGGATCTACCACTCTACGTCGGGGGCCCTCAACCCCTGCAGCTGGAAGGACTTCGGTGAGTGTGTCAAGAAGGCCAGCCTGCCCCGCGGGCCGGATGCTCGGGACAGGGGGACTGAGGCTGCCGGGACCCGGTCGCATCGGGGACAGTGCCAGGACAGTGTTGGTGACCCCCCACCAGCATGTGCCCAAGTGGCGAGGTGTTGTGTGGGTGGTGATTCTGGGGACAGCCAAACAGGGCCGAGATGGGCGTGAGTTGGAAGCGGGACCCTTAAGTCCTTTTGCGCCGCAAAGGAAGAGGACGGTGGGCGGCAGGTGGGGCGCCGACCCGCGATGAGGACCCTGTGCTGTGGGTTTCTGCTCCCTACTTGCTCCTCCTGGCAGTGACCAGACAGGAAAGCCGGGACTTTAACCTGTGACTGAGTCACACTGTTTCCATCCACGCCTGCAGTTACTCACAGGTAATACAGAACCAGAGTGCCCCCCCCCCCCCGCCCCACGAGATGCTCCTTTTGCATAGAGGAACTGATTTTCTTGTGAATGTTCATGATTTTAAATCGCTGCGCTCTTGTTTAGATGTTATACACGGGGGGTGGGGGGGGGCGGAGGGAGCGATAGCACAGCGGGTAGGGCATTTGCCTTGCAAGTGGCCAACACGGCCGACCCAAGTTCGATTCCTTCACCCCTCTCGGAGAGCCCGGCAAGCTACCGAGAGTATCTAGTCCACATGGCAAAGCCTGGCAAGCTCCCCGTGATGTATTTGATATGCCAAACACAGTAACAAGTGTCACAGTGGAGACGTTACTGGGCCCGCTCGAGCAAATCGATGAACAACGGGAGGTCAGTGGTCAGTAAAGGGGGGGTTGGAAAGATAGTGCAGCGAGTAGGGCACTTGCCTTGCAAGTTGCCAACTCAGATTTGATCCCTGGCACCATATGGTCCCCTAAGCCCTGCCAGGAGTGATGACTCAGCACAGAGCCAGGAGTTAAGCCCAGGGCACCACTAGGTGTGACCCCAAAGTAAAAAGATTTTTAAAAATTATATAGCATATAAGTAACAAAAATACATTTTCCCACCTCCATGAGGACCCCCCCCATGGGCTGGAAAGAGAGTATAGGGGGTGCTTACTTTACATATAGCCAATGAGTCCATCCACAGCACCATATACGGACACCTGGGAACCTTTAGGAGTGACCCCTGAGCACAGAGACAGGAGTGGCCACTGGGTACTGTTGGATGTCTTCTGAACCTGGTCTCCCTGAAAGAAGGCATCGCACTGGACCAGAGAGATAGCTCAGTCAGCTGGGCACATGCTTTGTATGCAGGAGGCCAGGTTCAATCTCTGGCACAAAAATGATTTCTGAACACCGCTGGAAGTGACCCCTAAAGCACACAGAGCACATTCACCACTGAAAGTGGCCCCCCAAATAAAAGTCCACCGCAGGCCCCAAGAAGCATCACCTCCTTTGGCTTTTGCATTGAACCACTAGCCCAGCTTTCAAGAATTGCTGGTGGGAACCCTGGGCTCAAAGAAAATAATCCAGCGCAGAATAATCTAATCAGCAGGCAGAGACCACACATCCCTCATGGAGACTAATTAGGGTCCTACTTCCTAGAGCTTCATCTTCCTAAGTCCTCCCGCCCCCCCCCCCCAGTTTTGGTCTAGAAAGCCTTCCTGAGCCTTCTCTGAAAGTGGCAATCCAAATTCCATGAAAAGGTTTAACCTAATCTAAAATTCTTCTCAGCTGCCACCTCTAATGCCCACACAAAGATTAGAAGAAAAGGTTAAAAAAAAGAAGAAAATGGGGGGTATGGTGCCGCCAGCGGGTCAGTCTGTACCTGTGAGGCGAGTGCATCAGCAGCCTCATGGCGCCTTCAGGCTTCCAGGTACCCCAAAACTGCTGCTGTGCCTTTGGCCAGACCCCAAAAACTTGGGGCAAAGTTTACCAAGAAAGTAAACGGCCA
>JAOXYA010143876.1:0-10052 GCA_028565675.1 Sorex palustris | reverse complement strand
GCCCAGTAACGTCTCCATTGGAGACTTTGTTGTTACTGTGTCTGGCATATCGAATACGTCACGGGGAGCTTGCCACGCTCTGCCGTGCGGGCGAGATACTCTCGGCAGCTTGCTGGGCTCTCCGAGAGGGGCGGAAGAATCGAACTTGGGTCGGCCATGTTGGCTGTGTGCAAGGCAAACGCTCTATCGCTGTGCTAATAGCATAGCAGGTAGGGCCGCCTTGCACACGGCCAACCCGGGTTCAATTCCCAGCATCCCATATGGTTCCCTGAGCACCGCCAGGAGTGATTCCTGAGTGCAAAGCCAGGAGTAACCACTCCTGAGCATTGCCGGGTGTGACCCAAGAGAAAAAAAAAATTAAAATTTAGTCAGTAGCAAGAAGATATATGTCTAACTTATTCTTTAGTAGAATCAGGGAATTCTGAGATCAACAATTTGAGAAGAATCAAAAATAGTGTGAGAAAAATGTTCCAGAGAGAGAGAATCACAAAAACTGGTATTGTGGTCATAGATACTTAACACTTGAAATTTTCCAATGACTTTCCTACTTTTCATATTCATACTTTTATTCTTTAAAATAAAAAAGAATATATAATTTTCGGGGGTTGAGGAGGAATGAAAATTTCAAAGCTACCTCATGAATGCACAGGTTTTTAAATCTTCATTCTTTCTCTGATTTTTAATAATTTTTCTTAATAATCATACAGGTTTATATCACCTTTGATTTTCAAAATTATTGCCTGTTTATCTAACTAAAAAGGTAAATCTAAATTAAATACTTTTCAAAAGTATTCTCTATTTAGGAATAGCAGAGGAATTGAACTGAGCACATGCAAACTATTGCAAATCCATTGGAGGTTGAGAGTAGGCTGCATTTATGAGTAGGAAATATAAAAATAGGAGCTTTCCTCTAGAGTCACATACTATCAAAAATAGATGGCGACTAGCCCCCCTAAAATCCCCCCAAATTGGTTCAGTCATATAAATAAAGTCCAGTCTAGGACAATTAACTCAATTTGGGTCACTTATTACTTATGTCTATGGAAATCATAAGTTAAACTTCCCAAGGTAAATTTCAGCTTTTTAAAAATCAGACATTAAGAGGAATTAGTCTTCAGTTCTTAATTTTGCTTTCATGAGAGCATATGTCTGGTATTTTTAATTTATATACTCTATACTAGATTGAAATTCCTTCACAGACGCTAATTAAATTTCATCATTGATAGTTTCCCCCCCAAAAAAATTAGACATTAAGTTACTTCTTATAATAAAAAAAAACTTCTAAAGCATTCTTGCCCAAAAGGAAATAGGAATTTTAATCTAAAACTCTTATCTAACTACAAATATTAAGATATGGAAGAGGTAACAATGCCTATTAAATAGGCATTAGGATAGACTCAGCAAAATATCAGATTCTGCAGGAAAAAAGACCCAGATTCTTCAATAAGTAAAATAAAAATCAAGATAATGAAACCTTCCTATTAAAATAAGACTTGTATACTTTAAAAGATGCTTTCAGTATGTCCCACCTGTGTTTGATCTTGGTGCCCCATGTGGTCTCCCAAACCTGCTAGTTGTGATCCCTGAATGCAGAGCCTTGAACACAGCCAGGTGTAGTAGAACATAAGTCCTTTTCTTTCTTTTTTTATCCTTTTCTGATTTTCTTAAATTTTTATTAGAAAGATTTATTAGCTAAGGTTATATGACTTCTAATTTGTTCTTCAAAATAATACAGTGACTTTTGGAGAAAGTAGTAAATGTATAGATGGAATATTGCTGCAACACGGGTTACATTGTTGTTATGAGGGTTTTATTATTGTTCATTTTTCACTATTTTTGTATATTCTTGACATTTTACATAATCACAATGTTATAGGGCCACCTTCAGGTGTTGGGGGGCCTGGGGCTAGCCCTGATTATATTCAGCTCTTTGGCCATAAAGTTACAAATGGTTGTATTTGGTGACTACATAGTCTTGTGCAGAGAACTCAAAATCTTGCACTTAAAATACATATGCTTTATCACTTGATTGTCTCCACAGCCCTAAAAAGTTTTTATAAAACTTGTTTTATCTACTATAGAAATCAATATACTGTGTGTTTAAAATAACTAGGTAGTGCTCCAATGTGGGGAAATGATGCTAAAGATAAGAAAGATAGCTATGCAATCTTTCAAAACTTACTTTCCTGCATTGTTTCTTAGGTGAATTTTACTATACTATGTTTAATGTGTCAAGAAGATTTAAAAAGACATTGGTGGTGGGAAATGGACAATAGTCAAGGGATAGATATTGGAACATTATATAACTGAAACACAATCCCAAACAACCTTGTAACTGTGTATCTATTGTAATTCAAAAAAACCTTTTTTTTTAAGATTTTAATAGTTACTCCAAAGTTCTATAGACTACCTCAAGACTATTTCTCTTTGTCTGAAGTAAAACAAACTCAGTGTTGCTAACTTGGTTATTTTTAAAAGACATTACTTAATATTTAGCAAGAATCTTTTTTTCCAAAATACATGGTATTTCCTGTAAAGTTCTGGTGTTTGAAATTATGTTTCTTTAGCTTAGATAGAATCTAAAGTTTGGTATAAGATTATGAAAGTGCCAATGAGAGTCCAAGGCTTTGTTTTCTCTGGTCAGTCAACACCAAGATCAATTTTTCTATATGCAGAAAACTCTAGGCCAAGGTTGTTTAGAAGAAGTTCTACTATAAAACCAATTTTGTAAAGACAAGAGAGATTGATTTTCCTCCCTAAGACTCATTCTCTTCAACCTGAAATATGTACTCTCAGATATTTTTCCCTTGGGAGGTGGTGTGTTCTCTCTTACTCTCTTAAACACCTCTCTCTCTTTCTCTCTCTCTCTCCCTCTCTCCCTCTTTCTCTTTCTCTATCTCTCCCTCCTCTCTTTCTTTCTCTACCTCCTCTCTCTCTCACTCTGTATCTCTCTCTTTCTCCCCCTCCCTCTTTCCCTCCCTCTATCCCTCACATTTATCTAAGTAAATAATTTTATTTAACTAATTTTTTCCACTTTAAATAATATTTATAGACATATAGTGGAAGTGAAAAAACTGTGTCCTTCCTGAAATCCAAATGTGGAAATCCTAACCCCCACTGGGATTGTATTTACATTAAAACAGTAACATGGAGATTTGTGAGGAGCAGAGCTAGTGAAAGGTCTAGTAGGATTTTACTCATGAGAAATACACAGGGAAGAAAGAGCTCTGCACTCTGCCATGCGAAGAAGACAAAGCTAGAAGATCCTTATCTGCAAGACAAGAAAACAGTCCACTCCAGAGAGCCCACCCTGTGAGAAAATATAATTGCCTTAAGATGATGTGTTATGGAAACACCTGGAAAATGGTGGCAGGCTCATGAGCTGGCAGAGCAGCAGCAGATCTCAGCACTCTGAACAGTTGGACGATGGTTCATAATATTTCTGCATGAATGAATGTAAGTATCCTTTAAATATTCTCTTTCAAAAAGAGGAGAGCCCATTTGTGGAATATAAAGTAACAGAATAGGAGACTAACACCCAAGAATAGTAGAGGTAAGTCTCAGGAGGATTACTCCACAGCTTAGAAGTCGGCCTTGAATGCTGGGGGGAAAGGCAGTTCAGATAGAGAAGGGACCACCAAGTAAAGGGTGCTAGGAGGACCCACTTGGGATGGGAGATGCAGACTGAAAGTAGACTACAGACTAAACATGATGGCCACTTAATACCTCTACTGCAAACCACAACACCCAAAAGGAGAGAGCAAAAGGGAATGCCCTACCACAGAGGAGGAGTGGGGTGCAGGGGACAGGGCAGGGGTGGTGGGAGGGATGCTGGGACCATTGGTAGTGGAAAATGGGCACTAGTAAAGGGATGGGTACTAGACCATTGTATGGCTGAAACACAAGCATGAAAGTTTGTAAATCTGTTACTCTACCTCATAGTGATTCACTAATAAAAATTTTTTTAAAAAAAGAGGAATGCTGGGGCTGGAGCAATAGCACAGCGGGTAGGGCGTTTGCCTTACACTCAGCCAACATGGGCGATCCAGGTTCGATTCCCAGGGTCCCATATGGTCCCCTGAGCACTACCAGGAGTAATTCCTCCTGAGTGCATGAGCCAGGAGTAACCCCTGAGCATCGCCAGGTGTGACCCAAAAAGCAAAAAAAATAAATAAATAAAAGAGGAATGCCTTTAAGCAAAACCAATGTGGTACCCTCATGGCATCCTGGAGTGGGATGTGAAGATGACAGCAGTGTGGTCATGGTCACAGAAGCTGGCAGAGCTAAGCAGATCTCAGCACTATGAGCAGCAGACTGCTACAGCAGCAGAATTTTTGCGTGAATGAATAGTGCTCTTTTGGTCCAACCTGGCACCAGCATGGAACGTGAGTCTCTGAGTTGACGGGGCACCCCAGGTTCCCACCAGGGGATAGGGACCGGCTTGGGCAATCCTGGCTACTCATTGTGAGCAGGGCACCCTGCTACCACCACTCCCCCAGATAAGCCCTCACCACCGATGCCACCTGCAGCATATTCTGGAGGAAAATCTCCTTAAGAACCAACTGGCTAGAGACCAGACCTGAATGTGAGGGTGACTCACCCCTGGTCAGATTCGCTTGGGCTTGTGGTGGTGTTTTGCCCAGAGGGGCTGAGCCGCATACTGGAGCCACCCTAACTATTGGTCCTGGTCCCAGCTGGGCAACTTCTGCCATCACCACTAGGGCACAGAGGGCACAGCATTGCTGACAGGCGAACCTGGACCCACTGGGCAAGAGCATCAGCAGCCTTATGGTGTCCTTGGTCCTCCTGACTCACCAAAGTCACTGCTATTCCTCTGGCCAAACTCCAAAAACTCTGGACCAATGTTTCTAGTAAATTAAAAGGTCAAAATTTAGTTATGCAAGAGCCATGCCCACATACCACCTTTGACTCCACTATGTAAACTCATTTACTGGTCTTGAAATAAATCTCAAAAGGGATCACAAAGATGCAGTAAATCTTCTTGGATCTGTGTATGGCAGAACAATCTGAGTTACATCAGAAGGAAGCGGGTTATCCCAGTGCTTGCCCAAACAGCCCATGGCAGCCACTTCCTCCCACAATCAAAAATCACTGCAATGCCCCCAAAAGGACTCCACCATCTTGGGACAGACCTCACTGAAATCTTAATCTGCTAAAAATGTTGGTATGAGGGTTTTATGACTGATTCATAAAAATCATAAAAATCCTGAATCTCCAGTCTTTCTCCATGTCAGGATTCCCCAACCACCACCAACTTCCCTGTACTTTTGGAAGCCTCAGCAGTAAGGTCCACACCCCAAAACTTGCACCCAATTGAAAAAGCTACTCCATCTCTGCCTTTTCGATAAAAGACAGAACTCCCTGAAAAACACTATGACTGCTTGGTACCTATACTGCAAACCATATGCACAAAAGGGGAGACAGAGATAGAGAGAGAAAGAGAGAGAGAGAGAGAGACAGAGAGAGAAAGACAGAGACAGAGAGAAAGAGAGACAGAGAGAAAGTGACTTCCTTAGGCAGGTTGGAGGGGAGAACTGGGGGAGGGAAACTGGAGACACTGGTGGTGGAAAATTTACACTAGTGGAAAGATAGGTGTTGGAACATTATATGACTGAAACCCAATCATGAACAGCTTTTTAATGGCTATCTCACTGTGATTAAATTTAAAAAATATTTAAAGATGAATATTCTCATGTGATAAAATGAATAATGATCTTACCAAATGATAAAATATTATAGTTCTTTTTAATATTTAAATTAAAAATTATAGTTATTTTAATATTTAAATATCTATGAATGTCAGTAACAACATTAGGAGTTTCTCTGAGTTTGTTACCTTTTCCTCTTGAATTTTGCTAATTTTATCCTGACCCTAGAGTGCCTGATAATGCTTTATAAATGTCATTCATTGTAAGTTAAAAGTTATAGAGATATTTAAAAAAATGATGTGTTATGGTAGTGTTGTCACAGCCCATGCTAAAACAGATTTTAGAACTTACTGAACAACTGAAAATGTGAAAGCAGCTTTAGGATGAAATGATGAATAGACACTAGAAGACTGTTGAGGTGTTTGCTGGAAATACTGCAGAGTGCCATGTTAAATGGAAATGAGTAACACAGGCTATTGGAAATGAGGTGAGGTGAACCTCATTAGAAAGCAGCAAAAAAGGCCTAGGATGTGGCTCAGTGCTAGAGCCATTTGCATGCATAAGACCTGTGTTCCCAGAACTACAAAAACAAACCAAATAATAGAATGGCAAAGAACTTCACCAAACTATATTCTAGTGTTTGGGGGAGGTAGAATTTGCAAGAAACAAAACCAAATGGATAGTTACCTGAGGATATTCAAGAAAAGTTTTAAAGATGTGGTTTGTATTCCTTCGGACTCACAAAACAAAGCATGAAAGAGGAGATGAAGAAAGAATTGTAAGCTAAAAAGAATCCAGACTTGAAGATATGGAAAATTCCCAGTCTAGCACTTTTAAAGAATAAACAAGAGCACTTGTTCTTAAGGGCAGGTAAAGGGTGTGGCAACCATTTGGTAATGAGAAAAGAAAAATAACTCTTGAAACTAATCTGTCCACTCAGCAGAAACCAGGAATCAAGATGCGATGTGAGCAGCAGAAACACTGCCAGCTGGGAGTAAACAGAACAGAAAAAACTCTGATATAATGAAGGAAGGCTCTCAGAAATCTTCTATCCTGCAGGTATAGAGAGATTTAGCTGCAAATAAGGAACAACTTCTCAAGAAAGAGAATAGCCCCAGTGATAATTCAGAGATGCTGGAACCACCTGAATTGCTTCCTGTTGGCAAAGCCAACCTCTCTGCAAAGGTCATTACCTCTTCTGTTTTCCAGGAGATTGGCCTGGAAGTTCCAGTAAGGAATTGTCTTGTACAGAGCCTTGGGATGTAAATAGCACCTCTCAGGGGCTGATGATGGTAACCCAAGCACGCTCCATACTTCACAACCCACAATGAGTCTGGTTGTCAGGACAGGAAACCAAGTAAAACTTTCTTGATATTTTTACACAGAATAAAACTTTCCTGGTTAACTTTTGCTCTAATGAGAGTCTTAACATTTTTGACTCTTTCCTATCTATTCTATTCAGAATGAAACTGTATAGAAACACAACTTAGCAAATTTCAGGTTCCTATCTGTACAGGGATTTTGATCCTATATGAATCAGACCTGAACTGAGGGCTCACCCATAGCTAATTCATACGATAAAATAAGGCTTTTGATACAAACTTCAAAAGTAATTCAAGGATGCATTAAGATGGTCATTGAAATATATAATTTATGTAGTTCCTGTGAAATAAGGACATGAATTTTGAAGGCGTTAGAGAGAAATGTTATAGATTGAATTGTATCCAACCCCAAATTCTTATGTAAAACCCTAACCACCAAAATTGATTGTATTTGAAGCAACTGAGTCATAAGAATGGGAATCTGGTAGCATGGGCGTCTTTAGAAGACACATGAAATATTTTGCTCATTCTCCTTCTATAACAAAGCATAAGAAAAGTAGTCGTCCCTCATGTTAGAAGAGAGTACTCAGCAGAGGCCAAATCAGCAGGTACAATGACATATTGGACCCACCAACATCGAATCCAAGAAAATTCATTTCTATTTAACTTCCTAAGTCTATGATATGTGTTTGGGCAGCCTGAACTAAATCACTTGGTTCTACATGAGCCATTTCTAGTGACTGTTAAAAAGAAACAAAGACAAAATTGTATACATAAAATTAGACATTCAGATGCTCAGGCTCTGCCTGGCGCCCACCCAGGCATCTGGGAAGCAGCTTGCAGGTGACAATGGTGCCTCCTGAGACTGCTAAGTGAGGAGAGCGTCTGCTAGCAAAGAAAACGTGCCGGCTTCTGTGCTCTCTACACCGCAGGCTCCATACTGCATTCTCAGAAGAGCAGCTGGAAGCAGCTTTTACCTTCTTGCAAATCAAATGGTCAAATTCATAATATTAGAGAACACCCCTAAGAGGCAGCTCAGGACCCTAAAATGTTTGCCCCCAGTAGAAGGATAATGCAGTGCTTTATCCGCAAGAATGTGTAGCTGATAACCTTCAATGGAGCAATACTGCACTCTTAGCTCATGTGCAATCGACTCATAAATTAATGTCCAGAAGTCTGTATATGGCAGAATAGAAAAATTCAGCTTTTAGAACATGGACAGATTGGTTCTTCTTTCTATTATAGTATTTTTCATGGTAATATCCACGTTAGGTTCTCAATTAAATGAATACTTTAAAAAGTCATATTTTAATGTTATAATAATACTGTTGTGATATCTAAAAATTATAAAATAATTTAAAAGGTTAAAAAGGTCAGTATTGCCCTAATATATCTACTAATTCAAATTGCAATTTATGTCAACATTGAAAATATTTAATTAATTTTAATTATTGACTCTATAAAGTATTACATATATAATTTTTAAAGTATTACATATATAATTGACTTAAGCCTTTTAAAAATTAGCCATTTTATAATTTACTTATTCATGTTTATCTATTTATTTGGTGCTGGGAATCTACCAGGAAGCATATGTGAAGCATTTATTTTAACATTGAGCTACATCCCTGAATATTAATTAATCTTTTTAAAGTACAAATTATGATACATTTTAATACGTATGTTCTTTCATGTAATTATCAGCACAACCGTGATAAAGGATATTTCTTTTTACCATGAAAAATGTTCTCCCAAACCCAAAGTACCTTTAAAGGGCTGGATCACAGATGCCTGATATGCACAAGACCCCAGGTTTTATCCCTAATGCTACATGCTGTCCCTAGTACTGCAGGAATGGCCACAGAACCAACTCAGTACAACTTGGAAGCTCCCCAAATAAAAATATTTTTTCATTCTTTTTTTATATCTAATTCCCTCATCCTTCTTAGTTTCTAGCAACCACTGCCTGCTTTAAGTGGAAAGTTAGATATATAACTGATAAAAAACTTTTATTTAAAATATCTGAAGAAAGTTGAGAGATGTTAAAAGGACGGAGCTCATGCTTTGCATGCAGGATGCCCAGGTTCTCTTCCTGCCAAAACGTGGTCCTGTGAGCACCTCTAGGAATAATTGCCAAGCCTAACATCAGAAGTAGTCCACAGTCCCTAAAACCAAAATGATGTTACTAGTAAAATTAAAATATATAAAGAACTCTTACAATTTAATAAGACAAATACATAGGGAAAATTGTAGCACTGTAGCACTGCCCTCCCATTGTTTATCGATTTGCTCAAGCGGGCCCAGTAATGTTTCCATTGTGAGACTTGTTACTGTGTTTGGCATATTGAATATGACATGAGTAGCTTTCCAGGCTTTGCCATGCAGGGGAGGTACTCTCAGTAGTTTGCCGGGCTCTGAGAGGGGCGGAGGAATCAACCCGGGTTTCCTGGGTCAGCCACTGCAAGGCAAACGCCTTACCCGCTGTGCTATCACTCCAGCCCCGGGGAAAATAGTAATTGATTTTAATAGATATTTTCACAAAAAAAAGATACACTTTATTTTAGTAAATAAAAGTGCATTAAAACTCATTAGTTATTAGGCATTAAATCACAATAAGATATTTCTACATACATTCTGCTAGTGACAGAATCTACTATGCTAAAAAGTTGCATAAAAAATTCCAAACATTCCAAGTGCTTACTGACTCTGGAGCAACTGTAACAGACTGCTTGGAAGGCAGTTGTCTGTAGTCGCTTAGGGGAGCTGGAGCACAGCGGGTAGGTCATTTGCCTTGCACGTAGCTGACCCGGCTTTGAATCCCAGCATCCCATATGGTCTCCTGGGCACCACCAGGGGTAATTCCTGAGTGCAGAGTCAGGAGTAACCCCTGTACATCGCTGGGTGTGACCCAAAAACAAACAAACAAAAAAATAAGTTGCTTAGAAATCTTTGTCATCATTTTCATAACGTTTTCTTTATTACAAAATCTACCAATTCCACTTCAGAGAAGATAACTGAAAATATCTCTAAATGTCAGCATGTACTGCAAAGCTCATAGAAA
>JAOXYA010143857.1:0-10052 GCA_028565675.1 Sorex palustris | reverse complement strand
CAAAAGGGAATGCTCTGCCACAGAGGCAGAGTGGGATGGGGGTGATGGGGGGTGGGAGGGATACTGGGATCCGTGGTGGTGGAAAATGGGCACCAGTGGAGGGATGGGTACTCCATCATTGTATAACTGAAACCCAAGCACAAAAATTTGTAAGTGTACAACTGTACCTCATGGTGTTTCACTAATTAAAAAAAAAAAGAAAAAAGAAAAAAGATATCTATACAGTGGCAAATAGATACTTCGATATATTTTTTGTGTATGTGACTCACCCGGCTCCGGGCACCCACTTTCAGCCCCGCCTCGCCCCCGCCCCGGGCCTTCCATTTGCTGTTTACTCCGTGAGCAGGTGCTCTGGGTCATGTCTCGGCGGGAGGCAGAGGTAGACGGCCCGGGGACGCGGCCACTATCTGATCCCAGCCCTGCACGTGGCTCAAGGCCAGACAGCGTCTCGGGGCGGCAAGGAGAGCCGATTTGGGGGGCAAGCAAAAGCTTCCTAGCACATTCCTGCCCTGGGCTCCAAGGGCTCCACCCGGCTGGTCGCTCCAAGTTTCAGCCCCCCCCCTCCCCCCAACTGGTCCTGGCTAATCGGCCTCGGATCTCTTCCCGCGGAGCCTTCCTGCCCCCTGTGGGCATCGGTGGTTTCAGTCATTCTCCTGGTACCGCTCCAAGCAACCCCAGTCCCCCAAGGTGCGGTAGGGGGGGGTAGGGGGGGTAGGGAAATGGGGATCACCAGAGCTGCTGTTTATTGAGAGGAGCTGGGAGGACGGAGGGGCCTCACAGTGTGCCAGGAGAGATGGGAGGGAGAGGGAAGGAGAATGGGATAGTCTGTTTGGACAGCAGAACGGGGAGTGAGGCCGAAGGGAGGTTTCTGGAATGGGGGGTACCCACGGGCTCTGAGGACAGTGGACTGTGGGGTCAAGGGCACTGGATAGTAGTTTTTGTTTGTTTTCTTTTTGGTTCTTTGTTTGTTTGTTTTGGGGTCACACCTGGCTGTACTCAGGATTAACTCCTGGCTCTGTGCTCGAAGATTATTCCTGACTGTCTGGGAGCCCATCTGGGTTGCTAGGGATCGAACTCGGGTTGGCTGTGTGCAAGGTAAATGCCCTACCTGCTATTATAATATTGCTCTAGTCCCAAGAGCACTGATTGTGGGTCTGAAATCTTGGCTTTGAGTCTGGACTTGAGCCCCCACCCCGGCAGCCCCTCAACGACCTTAGAACTGCCCCTGGTCCTCTTGGTGCCTCCGTCTCCCCATCTGTTCAGGGCAGTTGTTCCTTCTGACCTTCACTCTGGATACCCACTGGGCTTCATCACCCAGCAGGGAGTTCTCAGAAAGGGAAAGAGAACCCGTGACTGTCCTGGGACAAGGCCAGAGCTGGCAGCTCCCGGGAGAGGCACCCAAGGGAACCTAGGAGATTTCCTGGGGTTCCTGAGGGGCAGCCCCTCCCGAGGTCCAGGCTCCAAACCTCAGAGCAGACAGCAAGGCCAGGCAGGTGGAAAATTCCCTCTGGCAGTGTGCCCGCTCACCCTGGATGGTGGTGGTGAATGGTTGGGCTGGCAGAAGTGGGGAAGGTAGGGTACCGACTGGCAGCCAGGCATTTCAGCCCCTGTCTCTGCAGCCTACTCAGGTGGTCCAGAGGGGGAAGGCACTGAGGGGTCTGGGAATGTTGGTCCTCAAAGGTTGTCCCTGAGTCCAGGGACTGCGCCAGCTCCTCTGAGACCCTGGGTAGAGGGGCCCCTGGGGCACAGATGGACCTGGGGGGCTGCAACTCCTCTGATGAGTGGTCAGAAAGCTTGGCCAAGTGCTCTAGGATGTCAAATGTCCTCCCTGCTGCCTGCTGGTCTCTGCCTTTTGATCTTGGACCATTCATGTCCCCCCCTCCCAGGCCTTGCCTTCCAGTTGGGGATTGCAGCCTGCGCCTCTGGCTCCAAGAAGCACCTGGGAGAAGCAAGAAATGGTGCAGGCCGCACTGGAGACAGGGAGGCAGAATGAGGACCCCGGGGGTGTGAGACACCCCTGCAGAAACTCCTCTTGTCCCCGCCCCTCCTCTCTGCCGTGGTTCCTTGCACATCTCCCTGCAGCCGGCACTGGACGTGGCTTCCATAATGTTTACCCACAAACAACTTCGTGTTGCCAGTCAGCTCAGGTGGGTCTTCAGAACCAAGGAAATCCCTTTGTGCCATTGCCAGGTCAGCGCTGGGCAGCCAGCTAGCCGACCCACAGATCAGGGTGGGTGCCTCTGGGGGTGGGTGGCAGGAGTGAGGCAGCAGGGCGTGCTGAGGTCAAGGTGAACCCATACAGTGCTGGGAAAGCTACCTAAAGGCCATGTCCCACTGACCCGAAGTCTGGAAGCGTCACAGCACATACATACAAGGAACATTGTCCGTCTGGGCCGGCGGAGAAGGCTCTAGAGATAAGACAGGCCATGAACCCAACTCCCTGAAAGCCAATTAGCTCCGCTCCAGGAACCCAACTGCCGTGACTCACTGCGGGCCAATCAGGAGGTGCCGCACCAGGGGCCTTTTCCAGCCAGACACACCTATAAACTGCTCACCATCTGTTGGACCGCACCCCTGCCCCCCACCATTCTCAAAAAGAAATGGGCATTTTTTTTGTTTATTTTTTAGTAAATATGCACACAGTTGTTATTTTAATATATGATACAGGAATCTAATTTTGAACATAATATTTTAATTAAATGGTTGCTTCTCAAAGAGTTGTTTCATTCTTAGATTGATCATTAGAATATTTTAAATGATAAAATCAGTGAGTGGTACCAATATGTGATCCATACCAATAAAACAGACCCTAATGTTTCCCATTTTTACTCAGATAAACCACGGGGACATGAATGTAAGTAAAATGTAAACAAAATGGTTGTCATAGCAACCCTTTGATTCTCTCCAGTAGCTTTCAGTTGCTGGGAAATAGACATTTCTTTAGGTCGCTGCGTGGGGGGTGCTGACATGGTGTGAGGTGCAGGTGAGTATGTGGACGGGGTGCCTAGTCACACATGCTCCCACACATGCACACGTGTCTGCATGAAGGAAAACACGTGCTTCCGCATCCTTGCTGCAACCCCCTTCCCTTTGCCTCGCCTCCTGGGTGGTAACTAGACAAAAGAGGAAAAGATGAAGGGTCTAGGAGACAGTGGGACTGGCCAGGTTCTGCTTGCAGGAGGTCTGGGTTTGCTCCCTGACGCTCCTGGGGCCCCAGCGCTGCAGGGAGTAGCCCTTTAGTACCGCTGGGTGTGTTAATTTTTGGTTCGTGGGCCACGCCCAGCAGTACTCAGGGTTTACTCCTGGCTCTGCACTCGGGGATCACTCCTGGTGGGGCCAGGGGACCATATGGGGTTGAACCCTGGTCAGCTGTTAGCAAGGCAAACACCCTTCCTGTTGTGCTATCGCTCCTGCCCTTCCCACCACCCAAATTATTTTTTAAAAGGGAGAGAGCAAAGGTTCGGGAGATTGCAGCTGACTCAAGTGTGTCTGCTGGCCACTGCTAGCTTTCTGTGACTTGTTGCGGCCAGTGGGCATCCAGATTTCCCTTGTCCAGGAAAATAAGGGACAAAAGCAAATGAAAGTCCTCCTGAGAATACTGGCCTTGAAGGGGACTCACAGTTCCGCCAGCAAAGTCCCATTTTATAGAAGGAAGTCAGTGAAGAGTTTCTCCTGCCCAGGAAAGTGAGGCATCTCTTATTACTGGTGAGGACCTCTTGCCCTGGGTTCAGCCACGGCCTCAAAAGGGGTCTCTGTGTCCCCACCCAGCAGGTTGTCTTTCCTGATGGTGCCTGCAGGTGGCAGTGGAGGGCCAGACAGATCCCCCTAATTACCAGAGATACTGGGGTCCCTATGGTCTTCCTCTCTGAAACCTGGACACAGGCCGTGAGAGTTGAGTCTCCTGTTTTTCTACACACATTTTCATGCAACCCCAATGTAGGTACCCTGCTAGCAATACTCAGCGCCTAGATGAAGCCTTGCCTGAAGCCCCCCACAGTCTTGGCAGAACCAAATCAATGAATATTTTGTGAGAGGGGCTTGGTGCTGCAGCTCACACTTGGATCGGGGGTGACCCAGGCCTTCCTGAGTCTGTAATCAAGCAGGGCAGTTTAACCAGGGTAAGGGGGCATGTCAATTAGGGCCCCCAGTCATTCCCCTTCGTAAGTCACATCTCTGGAGCTCTGTGGCTGCTGGCTGGGTCCTGCTGGTTCCCAGTTGGGCGCCAGCTGAGAGGGGAGTCTAGGGCTGGGCAGGTGTGTGTGTGTGTGTGTGTGTGTGTGTGTGTGTGTGTGTGTAGGGACATGTCCCTGTGTCAATCTTTAGCCTCCTTTGCATATGGGGAATTTCCTCCACCTTTCCTATGCAGAGGTGATGTTGGCAACCTTTGTCCTCCTCCCTTAGAAGTGCTCCATGTCTCCCCCCCAACCCCCAATCTGGGTGATGTCTGCGTTGGCACCCAGGGAGGGGGCAGGAAGTCCTCTGCTTCCCCAGTCCCTTCTCCCCACCCCCCAAGTGGCTGGGGGTCCCGCCTCCCTATCTGGGCTTCCAGGAGTCTTGAAAAGCACAGGATTTGGGGTGCCCTTAGGCAGGGCAGGTCCAGGGCTTCCAAGGAGAGAAGACCGGAAGAGGGCGGGGAATTTGCAGGGCTTCAGAGCCCACTGTATGTCAGGGATACCCCCAAGTTGCCACATCCCATTTACTGCTCCGGTGATCTTGCCTACAGCGATGACAACTGAGGTTCAGACAAGCCGAAGTGACTTGTCCAACCAAGCGACCCAGCAGGGCCGTGAGGAAATGGACGTTCATTGTTTCCAGTTTCAATCTGTGAACCCCCAGGAAGAGAGCAAGACAGCAGCCTGGGGGTGCATTCCTGGGGAGACTCAGCCCCCTCGTCCCTCCGCCGAGCCTGGAAAGCTGCGGGGTGGTGGGGTGGCCAGGGGGAGCCCCCAGGGAGGGGGAGCCCCTTGGCGCAGGCTCACACCACATTCTTCTGTGCTGAGCTCTCGCTGGCAGCTTGTGTGGGAACATCAGGGCAAGGAAGCTGACAGGACGTGGTGACCGGGGCACCTGGCAGTGGCTACCACGAGGGTCCCTCCGACGGCCCTGAGTGTGGGGGCGGGGGTTGCAGAGGGAAGATGGCAGCCAGGCTGGTGCCTGGTACCCGGTGTTTGAAGCTGGTTTCCTCTCCCAGACTCCCACCAGTCCCCAAGCCCTGACTGTCACCCGCTGGGACTTGGCCCTCCTCTAGGATTTAGTCCTGGTCTTCCTGACTCCACTAGGACCTCAGAGTCAGGTGCCAGACTTTGCTGCTGCCCAAGAGGAACCCTTTGCTCAGGCCTCAGGCATCTGCGGGGCAGCCGGCTGAGCTCCTCGCGCTTCCCAGCCCACCACGCCAGCCCTCTCAGGCCTGCCCGGGCTCAAGAGCCCTGTCTAGGGGTTCCCGAGATGGTGCCCTCCTGGGACCAGGACACACTCCTTGGCCAGGACCTTTCTGCACCTTCCCGCCCCGACTCCTCAGGCACTCCAGAGGGTCGGGAAGCGCCTCCCCAGGGAGCCTCCTTTGACTCACCCCATCTGGTTCCCTCCAGCTTTGCTCTCCGGCCACCCTCACACTCCGCCACACCTCCACCTCCGCCTGCAGCTGGCAGGGCCCTCCCCTCGTTTCTTTGCTGACTGCATCTCGCACCTGGATCCTGTGTGTGTGTGTGTGTGTGTGTGTGTGTGTGTGCGTGTGTGTACACAGTCAGAACCTTTCTTTTCCTTTTCTTCTTATTTTGTTTTTCTTTGTCGGCTGCACCCAGCAGTATTCGGGGTTTATTTAAGGCTCTGCACTCAGAAATCACTCTTGATGGGCTTGGGGGACCACATGAGTGTTGGGGATCAAACTGGGGTCGGCCACATGAAGGCAAGTGCCATCCCTGCTGTACTACAGCTCCGGGCCCTCAGAACCTGTATCAACCAGGCTTGGGTGTGTGTACATGTGCGCGTGAATGTGTGTGTATGTCCATGTGCAGTATTTGTACGTGTGCACATAAATGTGTGTTCACGTGCAGTGTGTTTATGTGTGCACATGAATGTCTGTATTCACTTGCAGTGTTCACACACATTGTCTCCTACACAACCAGAACCAAAGGGTGTGTTTTATGGAGTCACTTTTATGGGGGGGGGTTGGGGCCTCACCCAGCTGTGATCTCAGGGCTTACTCCTAGCTCTGTGCTCACTCCTGGGGGCTCAGGTTGCCTATGTGGTGCTAGAGATCAAAACCGGGTCTCAGCACAGAGACCCAGTGACCCAGGAACTCAGCAGAGCTGGGGAGTGACGTCATAGCCGGCAGGAGGCAGTCAGTGCAGGCCCAAGCCCCCCAGTTTTAATTTTGAGGGGTTTTTAGGCTACCCTGGCAGTGCTCAGAGCTTTTTCCGGGCTCTGCACCCAGGGATCACTCTCGGCAATGCTCAGGGGACCATATTTGGTGCTGGGGGATCCAACCCAGGTTAGCCACATGTAAAGCAAGCATGCTATGCCCTGAACTATCTCTCCAGCCCTTGTTCATTTTGGAATATTAGTCCATTAAATTTTTTTCTTTTTAAAGAATCCTTGGAACACTGAACAACGGATTTAGGAACAACTTTGTAAACCACAGTAAAGTTGACGAAAAGTTAGAAACAAACATGTTTGTTAGCACGTCTGTGGACAACTTCCACTTTACCTCAGCTCATGCAGAGCCGCTCAGGCCCACCTCACTCATGATGGGGGATTCCCAGGGAGAACACTGAGGGATTCCAGGAACCAGGGGAAGCTGCAGAGGGAGAGTCCCTAGGGAGCACTCTTTGGGGTAGAGGGGCACCTTTGGCAAGGCGCTCACCAGCATCCAACAGCCCCAGTCTCCCCCAGGTCCCCTTGCACCCTGTCTCTCAGAGGCCTCCTCAGATGGAAGCCTGGGGGCGGGGCTTGGGCAGTCTGGGCAGGTTCAGATCAAATGGGCAAACTTGACCTTTCATCACTTGAACATCTGCCTCCACCTAGTGGTTTGGGGCTTTCTGACTGCCCTGGCTGAACCAAGGAAGCTACAGTCCTGCTCGGGGCTGTCCTCACAGGAACTGGGCAATTACTGAGCACCTACTGTGTATTCCAGACCAGCATGAGGCTGTCCTTTCAGATTCTGAGCAATCACAGGCACCGGACTGTGTGCTCTGGGCCTCTGGAAGGCAATCCCAACAGACCTTGAGTCTGGGAGAGGACACCTGTTGTGCATCTTAGGTCACTGGCCAGTTAACTGATCTCCTACCATATTTTGGACCTGCAGGGGGTGTCTTCTCAGGCACTGGGCATGTATTGAGCACCTGCTGTGTGCGAAGTACTCCCTGAGGAAGGGGCATTTTCTCTGCCTACTTTACACCTACTCTACCAACTTAGGGGCTTCCTGCTGGGGCACATGAGTGACCTGGGAGCTGAGGATAAGGTGTCCGACTGTGGCATGAAAGCTCAGGATTGCTAAGGTCATCTCGAAGGTCTCTCCCTGTGTTGAAAGTCTGTGAGGCACTATGAGGAGTGGTTAAGTGTTCACCTTCGAGGAGCAGAGATGTCGTTCAGCAGTAGAATGCTTGCCTTGTCATTGTGCCACCCTAGTTTGAATATCTAGCGCTACAAAGTAAAAGAAAGAAAGAGAGAAGGAAAGAAAGAGAAGAAGGAAGGAAGGAAGGAAGGAAGGAAGGAAGGAAGGAAGAAAGAAAGAAAGAAAGAAAGAAAGAAAGAAAGAAAGAAGCTTTAAAAAAATCAACAGTTCAGCTTGGTTTCTGCAGATAAAGTTGCATGTGGATCCCACCTGTTCACTAGCTCTGTGTCCTGGAGCAAGTTACTTTACCTCTCTGAGCCTGGGTTATTGATATAAGATCCAGTTTGATCTTTCTATGGTCAGCACAGGGCAGGCACTTAGAGAGCCAACCGTAAGGATTAGCAGATGTTGATGGCTCTATTTCTAAACCCCAAAGCTTCTAGTGTCTCTCTTTGGGGATATTCTGCCCCGTTATGTCCCTGTGCAAAGAGAGAAGCAGACCTGGGGACTCTTATTCCCCCCCTCAAATAATTGGGACCCCTCTGGGGACAGTGTGGCCCTCCTGGTCAGGAAGACTGGGAAAGTCACTTGACCCCACTTTGCTCCCACATGCCCTGGTTCATGTCTTTGCCTTGTGGGAGATTTTCCCCTCCGGACACACCCATCCCTCCCTTGCCTGCACCCCGGCCCCTGAGCAGGGAGAGTTCCTTTGCTTGTCCCGAGATCCAGAGATGGAGATGAGACAGAGGCAGCTGCAGCTTTGGGTTTGTCTGCTCCTTTTGTTTTTGTAATGTTTGGCTACCCCTGGAGGTACGTGGGGGCCCCTCCCAGCTCTCTGCTCAGAAACTACTTGTGTGATTCTGGGGCTGCCCCCCATGGTCTCCCGCCCATGGAGCCAGCCCTCAGGCCTTGAGCATCCCCTGACTGTGCCCCTCCCCCACCCGGTTTACTCCATGCACTGGTGAGCGCACCTTCCTCTGGCTGCGTGAACGGTGCTGTTCACCCTCACGCCTCCCACCAGGCCAGCAGACTGACCTCGCGTCACTGGCCCCCTTCACCCCCACGTCCAGCTGGAGCCTGCATCCTGAGCTGCGGATCGTTCTTTCCACATGCTAGCCATGTGGCCGTGGTTCGTCGTACACCACGCGTGCTGACCAGAGGCTCTGCCTCCCTGCATCCCGCGCAGCTCACGGGTCCCCCATATCCTGGACTGAGCCTTGACTTTTCCCTCCCATGTCTGTCCATGCCCTGTGAGGCCAAGGGATCCTGTTACCCCCACCCACCCAAACCCCGCTCCAGGTCCTCCTGCTCTGCTGCAGTGACCTCAGTCCCCTGTCAGCTTCCTTGACAGTTTTTCAGGCACAACCCTGACTATCCTGCTCTTGCTCCTCTCTTCTGCCTGGAACCCCCTCCCCCTTTACCCCCACATATCCTTTCCGGTTGTTTGTGTGCGAGCACGAAGTCACTTCTGGATCCCTTCAAATACCACCTTCTCTGGGAGGCCTCCCAGTTGCCCACAGTTTCCTTGGGAAGAAAGGCTCCATCACTCGCTCGCTATGCATACACAAACATGCACACACCACACACAGATGCACATACATGCATGTGCACACATATACACATGCACACACGTGCACTCATATACACGCATACATGCACACATGCACTCACGCACACAGCACATACACATGTGCATTTATGCACACATGCACGCACACACATTCACACATATACACATGCGTGCACACGTGCACACACAGAGCACATACACAGGTGCATGCATGCACACATGCACATACATGTGCGTGCGCACACGTACACAGCATATACACGTGTGCATGTACGCATACATGCACACACAAGTGTGCACATGCATGCATACACACCACACCGATGTGTGCACATGTATGCACACAGTGCATGCATGCATACCTGCACACACAGCACACACATGTGCACACATGTGTCTTCCCTCAACTTATATCCCTCTCGTGGAAGAGGAGCAGCCTCTCCTCTGTCCTCATCTCTCAGGATGGAGAGCTCCTTGGGCTCTGAATGTGGAGGGTCTTTCAGGCTGCAGGAAAGGTCTCTCATTGCCCACATTCATCCATCTTGCCCTAGCCAGCAGGTGGGGTTGCCAGGCTTGCATTGCTGCTGCTTGCTGTGGGCTTTGTGTGTTTAGGTGGAGGCCGTGGACTCGTGCCTGCTGAAAACATGGTCCAGTGAGAGGTTTGGAGTCAGGGCCGGGCCTGCATCTTGCTCTGCTGCGTCTAAGCAATGGGTGTGCCTTATACACAGCTGACTCAGGTTGGATCCCCAGCATTCCATACGGTCCTCCGAGCACAGCCAAGAGTGATCCCTGAGTGCAGAGACAGGCGTAAGCCCTGAACACTCCCAGATGTGCCCCCCTCCCCCCCCCCGAACACAACAGAAGTAAATTCCTAACACAGAGGGAGAGGAGAGGAGAGGAGAGGAGAGGAGAGGAGAGCAGAGAAGAGGA
>JAOXYA010143847.1:0-10052 GCA_028565675.1 Sorex palustris | reverse complement strand
GGCTGCCTTGGCAGAGTGAAGTCAGAAGAGAAGAGCCGGGGGGAGGGATGGGGAAGACCTGGGAAGCTTCCCCTGGAGGGGGAGGCGGTGAGGCAGAAGTTGGTCAAATCATCCGTGGGGGTGGCTGATGGAGGCCGGAGGGTGGGGGGGGGAAGATTCATGCCAGATCAGAGTTTCCAAAATGGCTCCAGCTCAGCCTGATCCAACCAAGTAAAAGCTCTAGCCACTGCCCAGTACAGCCCCCTGACCTCACTCCCTGATTACAGAGCCCCAGTGAGGGCCTCCAGCTCCCAGACCCTGAGACCAAACTCTCCTGCTTCCAACCCTCCCTTCTACCTGTCTCTCTGATGAACTGGCTCTGGGCTTGGGTGGGGGGTGGGGAGGTGGGGGTGGGTCCCCCCACACATCGAGGTGTTTTTCTGCCCTGTTGGGATAGGGTTGTACTCTGGACCTCTGAGCAAGTGGAAACCCCACTGGAACTGAGCTCAGCCAAAAGGGGGAAGGAGGGTATTTGGGAGGCTCTACTTTATGGTGGATCAGAGAAAGTCAGATTAGAACCAGAGCTGGGAGCCCGTCGGGGGTTCTCTCGTGACCCCAGCCTTTCTCTGCCCGTGACTTTGTGCCGCTGTGCCAGACCCTCTCTATTCCTTCGAGGTCAAGGCTGCCCTGAGCTCCTGCATGCCGAATTCTCCGACCAGCCCAGCATCTGCGTACATAGAGACCAATGAGCTTTTTCCCTTCTCTCTCCTCTCCAGGATAGCGATGTTAAAGTGAGAGCTCTGATTGGGCTAGATTTGGTCACATGTCCAAACTAACATCCAATCGCGGTGGCTGAGGCGCGTGGGAGGACCAGCCCCACCCAGGATGGCCCAGACAAGGAGCCTATTTGGTCCACTGCCCACTTCTGCCTCCTAACCTCCCAACCCAATCCTCACACTGACCACGCGTCCACAGAGAATCTTCGAGTGATCAACTGGTCCTAGACCTCAAGCACTCCCGGAAATGAGCTGATGCTTCAGCCCGCCCATGGAATTAATAGCGTTTCCATCTGCATAATGACCGCAATTATGTCCTTGACTTGAGGGCCCTTTTACCGCCAGGTGCCAGAAGGGGCCCTGATACCTCTTGCTCCACTTGATCGTCTGACAACACCTAAGCCAAGGCCGTTCTTATCCTCACCCTGCAGAATAGAGGATGGAGGGGGCAGAACAGAGGAGGGCATGGCACCCTCATCTCCAGACAGCACCCAGACCTCTGGAGGAGGGGTGGGTGCATCTTATTTAGCAAAGCCCACCCCCTGCCTCCACAAGAAACTCCAGCCCGGGACTGCTGAGTCAAGCCTAGAAACCCGGGGGGGGGGGGGGCTGACCCGTGACAGATTCCTGTGGAATTGACTTAGACCAGTGGCAACCCAAGGCTGGTCCAGAGCCAAGCGCATCTGAGCAGGTGGGCTGACCAGACACCCGTGGGCCTTATTTCTTGCTGCATTTTGGACCCCAGACTTGCTGAATGCAAGCAGCTTCCGCTGGTCCTAAAAGAATGAAACTGATCTGAAACAGCAGAGAGGAAGGCAACGGAGAGTGAGAAAAAACAGCTTTATGAATGAAACCCAGGCCCTGTCTGCATGAAGTTCCCCCGAGCCAGCCCCCCCCCCCATGTCTGTCACTCCCGAAGAGGATCACGCTCCCTCTTTTCAAGGGAGGAGCACAGAGAGGGGGGCACATGTCCTGAGGTCACACAGCGAGCAGAGGCTCGTACTCGACACTCTTGCAAATGCAGGGTTCCAAAACAGCAGACTTAGATGGAAATCCCAAGGTTTCTGGTGTTTCAAAGAACTAATGAAATGCAAAAAGCACTCACCTGGAGAGGACGGAGGAAGTCCTAGACTGGAATTCTGACCTGGTCCCTTGGGTAGGCAATCTTGGACAGGTCAGCCATCTTCCCCCTGGGGAGAGCGGCTGTACCTCAAAGGGCCCTTGTGAGGATGAAGGACGTCCACCAAGACGTGCGGCTATGTTTAAACATCAGCACCCAGTGAGCTGACTGGTGGTCATCCCCACCCCCGCATCACTTGCTTACTTACCCTCTGACCCTCAGTCTTCGGACCAGAGCTACTGGAAAGGACAAAAGGCAGTTATGCCCCAGACCTAGTCCCTTTATTTTTGGCTTCACACCTGTTGCCTGTTCCCAGCCCTCTGCCGCCCTCAGTGAGCTGGCTCACTTCCAGAGGAACTGAGAGTGTTCTATTTTTTTTTTCTTTTTGGGTCACATCTGGTGATGCACAGGACTTACTCCTGGCTCTTCACTCAGGAATTACCCCTGGCGGTGCTCAGGGGGCCATATGGGATGCTGGGAATTGAACTTGGGTTGGCCGCGTGCAAGGCAAACGCCCTACCCGCTGAACTATTGCTCCAACCCCCTGAGAGTGTTCTTGGGGACGTGGGTGTCTAATGCCGGAAGCACTGTTCCTCCCCCCACCTCGTGAGTGAGCCTGGTTCACTTCTTTTTTTTTTAATGTTTATTAGTGAAAAACCATGAGGTACAGTTGTAGACTTACAAATTTTTGTGCTTAGGTTTCAGTTATACAATGATCAAGTACCCATCCCTCCCTCCAGAGCCTGGTTCACTTTGGCGTAAGAACACAGATTATGCTGTGTGTGATCGGGCTACCGGGCCCGTAGCACCCGAAGGCTGACCCTTTTCCATTCCTCTGGCTCTGGTCGGTGACCTGGGCACTTCGTGGGGTGCTTTTCTAAGGAGAGACCTTGGGGAGGCAGAGTTGGGGGCTGACCACGGGCAGGGCAGAATGTTCCAAGGCACAGCCATTCCTCCCCGCAAAGACCAACATGCTCCCTCTCCAAAACAAGCCAGCAATTAGTGAGTACTTATGTTCCGGGCACGGCGCCCAGTCGTCCACATGGCTTCAGGCCCCCACTGAACTGGACAGCCCCGGTGAAGTGACTGGGCCTCAGTCTCCTCACCTGTGAAATGGGCATCGTGGCGGCCCCACACTCAGGGTTGGGGTGAGGAGTAAACCGATCCATTTAGGTGGTGCAGCCTTGTACTCTTGTGTGGGTTTCGGTCTTATTAATAAATAAGCAGCAACATCATCCCATAACCGGAAAGGCCTAGGAAGTCCTGACTCGCTGGCTGTTTAGAAGTGAAAATTGAGCGATTCCCACAGCGGCCCCCATGAGCTGGTCTGATGCTCACATGGGCCTGGCTCCAAGGGGCAGGGCTGGGTAGGGTGGCACCCTGGCAATCCGCTCCAGCTCTGCCCCTCCCTTTTGCTTCTTTTCCCACAGCGACCCCCCAGTCGAGACGGGGGTTGGGAGAAGGTCTCAGGAGCCCGTCTGGATTTGGGCAAATCACATCCCTGTTCAGGGACATGTCCCCCTGTCCCTCCAGATCCCTGCTCCCTTGGGTTCCCTGGGCCTGCGGGGCGCCTCGGGCCCTGCTAAAGCCCTGGGTAACTCTGCTCCTTTTATTAATAAAAGGATGCCAACAGCAGGAAAAACGCTGCCTGGGAACGGGAGGGGGAACGTGCTCCAGGGAGTTTTCTGGCTGGCTGGAGGCAGGAGAAACAAGCCCCAGGGGGGACACGGGAGGCTGTGAGCCTCAGGGCCCAATTTAGGGCATCTGGCGGCAGGGAAAAGGAACATCAGGAGAAACTGGATGGGGAGGAGGCAGTTGTACCGGAAGCCCCAAGTCGGTCCAGGACACAGGGGGACTTGGTGTGTGGATCAGAAAGAGTGAGGGACAGGTCAGGATCCTCCTGACCACAGGCTGCAGCCAGTGGAGGACGCCTGTGCCCTGTCTGCAGAGCATCTTAAACTCCAAAGCAGCCGGGGCGACTGGGAGACACCTGACTTGTGGATGCGTCACAGAAGGTGGAGTCTGGGTGTTGGGGACAAGGGTTGATGCCAGCCAGCTTCCCAGCACCCACACTCCCGGGGGCAGTGTCAGGACAGGTGTAAGGAGGCACCTGGTGGGCTGGGGGCTCAGCCGAGCTGGGCTCCAGGCCTCCAGCCCCGCCCCCTTCTGCGGCCAGGGCCTGTTGCTAGCTGGACTAGCCCCGCAGATAAATAACAGGAAAGGCGTGCTGGTCTCTGCAGCTTTCCCTTTAAGGGAATGAACTTCTCTTTCCCTTGGGGAGTTAAAAACAACCCTCCCCCCAGGGCTGGGGGCAGGGACCAGGGTTTCTCCTGGTGGCTGTTCTGCTGGGAGCTGGGTGGACAGCTGTGTGGGTTCTGAGGGGATATGGGGGTGTCTAAGAGGAGAGCCCCCCTCGTCTGCAACAGCTCAGGCTCCACCAGCACAAATACCACCCTACACACACACACACACACACACACACACACACACACACACACAAATAAATAAATAAGCAAGCCAGTACGGCCTATGCTGGCCCAATTCTAGATCCTTACATCTCAGCCAAAGTCTCCCCTAAAATAGCTTCATCCATCTATTATCGATCTCTGTTATCTATTATCAACCATCTAGCCACTAGATATCATGTATCTGTCGCTTACCATCACCTGTTATCTGCCTCGCATCTGTCTGGCTAGCTAAGTGACAGGGCTATTTGCAGTGAGAATGTATAAGACACTGGTTGGTTGATTGGTTGGTTGGTTGGTTGGCTTGGGGGCTACACCTGGTGGTGCTCAAGGCTTAATCATGGCTCTGTGCTCAGGGATCACTCCTGGTGGCGTTCAGGGGACCGTTTTTTTTTGTTTTTTTTTTTTTTTTGCTTTTTGGGTCATATCCGGCAATGCAGGGGTTACTCCTGGCTCTGCACTCAGGAATTACTCCTGGCGGTGCTCGGGGGACCATATGGGATGCTGGGAATCGAACCTGGGTCGACCACGTACAAGGAAAACTCCCTACCTGCTGTACTACCACTTTAGCCCCTATTCTGGAAGTCTTACTCCAGCCCAGTTGGCCAAGAATTTCTGGAAGGGGTTCTGGGCCTGCACATTTCAGAGTATCCTCTACTCCAAATCAAAATAAACAAAACAAAACAAAACAGTTATAGAGGTTATTAAGTCCAACTCCAGGTCACCATATCAAAATCCCTTGATCTGTATCTTGGGAATATATATACTAAACGTGTTCATTAGCTCTTTTGTATAGTCTCTTAGTTGTTGCCCTGCCCTGTATTACTGTCATTCTGTTATTCGATTTACTCGAGCAGGTACCAGTAATATCTTCATTAATCCCAGCCCTGAGATTTTAGCAGTCTCTCCTTCCTCGTCTTTCCCAATGCTGCCATATCAGAGGCTCTTTTAGAGTCAGGGGAATAAGACCCGTTATTTTTACTGTTTTTGGCAAATCGAATACACCATGGGGAGCTTGCTGGGCTCTCCAAGAGACATATATATTTCCCTGTATGATTTGTTGCCTACTTTCTGAACCATCAAATTTGGTGTGGTAATTATTAAAAATGGGTAGGGAGTCTCTTATGATGTGTCCAGTAATATGTTCACTCATATGTGAGGCTCAGCCTGATAATGTGGAAAGTGTCCTGGAACATGGTGGTGGTTGGGTAGTGTAAGTCGACTGCTGGGGCTGGGTCCCTTGGGGCGGGGAGGCCTCTCAACTCCCCCCTCCCGGGGCACCCTGAATGAAAACAGCCTGGCACGGAGTCTGGTGGCATGGTTATGGGGACCTCATTTTATGTTCTCTTCTGGGAGAAGCAGCTGTGAGTTCCAGAAGGTGGTCCATGAGGACATTATCTGGTGCCAGCAGGGTGTGGCTTATGGGTATGACCCCTGGGTCACCACAGACTGGGGGAAGCAGACAGAGGATCTCTGCTCTTGGGTCTCATTGACTCCAGCGGCCAAAGTTCCACCTTACCTGGGTTTCGTGGCACTTCACTCTTGCGTGAGGCTTGGCCTGAGCATCCAGAAAGTGGCCTGAAGTGTGGTTGAGTAGTAGAGGTTGGCTGCTGAGGCTGGATCCCTTGGAGCAGGGAGGGCTCTTGCCCCTTATCCTCCTCTGGGGCTCCCTAAGTGAAAACAGCCTGGTGCAGAGTCAGCCTGGCAACACTAGAGTTTGGTTATTACTAGAGCAAAGCATTTCCAATTTCCAAGGTCTAGGAAGATTTTATCCTAGTAGGATACTGATTCTTTTACTGCCTCTTACCTAAAAAAACTGAAAGCTGAGCAAAATCTTCATTACTTTGAAGCACTGACCTCTTCAGTAGTTTTGTTATTGCTTATTTATATTAAATGTATACTATTGTGATATCACAAGAACAATATATATACATATATATATATATATTTGTTGTTTATCTTCAGATTCTGTTGCCAAGCCCCTAAAGTCGTATAACTTCCTGATGGATAAAGGTGAAGCACTGTTCACAGAGTTCCTACGTTCCTGGGAATTTTCAGGGTGATGGATAGAGATGTTCTATCTTTTGTTCTGGATGATCTCCTAGAGCAGGGATTCTTAAAGATTTTCTACCCTCTAACTCTTTTTTCTGCCAGAGAAATGCAGCACATATGAGTGCCACCCAAAACATTTTGGATTCATTACATGTTTGATTTTGAATTAATTTATGGTCACTGAACATTCTGAAGTTGATTGTTGCAAGGTTTTTAAGACAACCATATTCAGTTACAAGACCATATATAGGGTCATGACCCACAGTTAAGTCCTAGGGAGCTTCTGAAGGATGTCTGGTAAGTCTTATAGAGACCAACCCTTAATTAAAAACTTAGTACTTTTAGCCCCACATCCTTGTCTCCAGGGAGTGAAGATAGGCTAGATAGAGATTAAGTGACTGTCCATCATAGACACTGATGGAACCTTCACTAAAAGCTCCTAAATGAGGGGGTCAAGGAACCTAAATTCACAAACCCAAATTATGGGGTTGTGAATGAACATGGTGGGAGACTGGATACACAGAAATCCTGTGTTCATGATACTGTCAAACTTAGTCCTGTATTCTTCTAAATCTGGATGATCATTTGTTCTTTTTATAACATTCCTTACAATAAATAAGCTATTGTGAAGAAAGTGTTCAGTCAAATTCAGTTAGCCTCTGTAGCATATTAGAAGGCCAATAACCTATATTCCTTTCACTGCATTATTTCCTCTCCTAAGTCATTGCTGACATCTTAATATTCAACAATAGATAAGTTATTGTTTATCTGCTGTATGACAGATAGTCATTAAGCAGTATGCTTTGTAACATGATTATTTTTAGGTCAATTGTATGCATATAAAGTATACTGATGGGGCTGGAGTGATAACACAGCAGGTTGGGCATTTGCGTTGCACACGGCTGACCCGGGTTCGATTCACAGCATCCCATATGGTCCCCTGAGCACTGCCAGGAGTAATTCCTGAGTGAAAAGCGAGGAGTATCCCCTGTGCATCACTAGATGTGACCCAAAAGGGAAAAAAAGTATACTATTTTTTGTCGCATAACAAACTATTGGAAATTCAGTGCTTAAGACATTAGCCATGTATTATTGTTCATTGGTCTTTGGGTAAATATTTTCCGATCATAATTGTGTGTCTGGAGACAGCTATCAAATTAGACTAATACTGACTGGTCTAGGATGACCTCCTTGACATGTTTAGTGATCAATTGCCTATTGGTAGAAAAATGAGGTGGCGTTATTTTTCTGTGTTATTCAGCAAGATCATCCATGCATACATGGATGCTACAAAAAGAGACCAGAAACTACAAGGTAATATGGGTCTAGGGTCACAACCATACTTCTGTCACATTCTGTGGGCTTTAGCAGCTATAAAGTCCAGATGCAATAAGTGAAGAAACACTCTAAATTCTTGCATTAAAAAGAGCTTCAGTTGTATATTTTAAGGACGTGGACACAGTTAAAGGAATGAGAGTCACTATTTTGATAATCAGTTGCCATATAGGTGAACAAAAACTAGAGACATATAAAAAGGCAAAGAACTGATGTGTTAGCAAATTAAGACTGGATAGTTTTTTTTTCCCCCTTCTATCTTTATTCATGTAGGTGGCTATAATCTTGGTGCAATAACCAGTGTTTGAAAAACAAAGGGACAAAAAAGTGAGTTATGGTAAGGATAAAATCAAGAATTTCATTACTCACTTCAGTGAGACAATTGTAGAAAAATATGCCTATCATAAAACGCTATAGCCTCCTGTTCTGTAGTGAATGCAGGTGGGTAACAATAGGAAGATCCTCAAATTGCCACAGTGCAGTAGTCATCTGAAATATTGCCAAAGGCCTTGGATTGCAAGTGAAATTTAGCACAATTATTCTTAGCACTACTGCACTCTGCATGGTACCAGCTCTGATACCGTATCAGGATTTTAATGCTTCAATACTCTCTGGAGCCCAGAGGGAAATTTATTTCTCAGTTTTGAAGCCATAATGTCTGCTAGTTAAATCTTGCCAGTGAAGAACCAAATTTTTATTTTAAAAAATTGTAACTGGGATTAGAGTGATGGTAGGATATTTGCCTTGTATGCTGCCAACCTGGGGTTCAATCCTCATCGTTCCATGTGGTCCCCTGAGCACTAAAAGGAGTAGTTCCTTAGCACAGAGCCAGGAATAACCCCTGAGCATTGCTGATGTGGCACAATAAGCAAACAAAAACAAAAACTACACTTACAACTTGATTGAAAGCTGCTGCTGGTGGGGGTACTTACACTTGGCTCCCCAATCATGACAGCACCAAACAGTGCTGTAGTTAGCTGAGCAGCAATGGCATAGCAGAAGTTACCCCACTGGGTGACTAGGGCACACCACATGACGGCTCCAGTTTGGGAGACAAGACCCCGTGGAGGAAGCTGCTCATGGTCTGAGGCTATTGCTGCTTTGGGATAAAGACCACAAAGCTGAAGGCCAAGGTGGACAGAGTCTGAGACTGAGTGAAAGACAGATGTACCTGCAGATGAAAGGACACTGGACTTGCTCCAGGTCACTCTCTCAGACTCTAGGTTCTACCCACTTTACTCCCCCACCTCCAGTTGTTTCTTTTTCTTACTAAAGTCAGATCCCACCCCTCCTAGCCAGCCCATCCTCATCTTTGGCAGCCAACGTCAGGGTCCCTTGTCTTCTGGCCTTTAAGTCCACTTCATCTTCCACAGCTGTCTTCCCCGAAACTCTACTTTTAACTCTGCTTTCACAACTAGATACGGGTTTTCTGACTTTTTCCATATGGTATGTACATTGGTGGATAAAGGACTCTTCCCTAACCCAACCCTGGGCTTTCACCCTGGGGACACACCAACCAAACCTCACCTTCAAATTCTCTGATCTGATCTCCTTTCACTATATGGCATAGCTACCTTCTTTCAATTTTTATTTAGATAATTTTAATTCAAATTTTATTTTTGATTGGAAAGACTATTAATAGAGTTTCAAACACCCAGTGTTGCAGCTCCAAACCTACCACTAGTATCAGCATTCCTCCACTGACGTCCCAACAGTCTCTCTGCACGCCCATCCCCCATCATGCCTCCTTAAAAAAACTCATTTTTTAATTATTTGGCCTTCTTATTTCTCTAATTCAGAATCAAGGTTTTGTCATCATTTTATACCTCCCATTCCATTGTTTTAACTCTGTGTACTAGGTATTAGTGAAAGCATCTGGTATTTTTCTTTCCTCCTTCTCACTTGATACCCTCTAGCTCTGTACAGGTTGCAGCAATTCACTTATCTTCTCTTACAGATGCATAGTATTCTATTGTGTGAACATACCTCCATTTCTTTATCTACTAGTTTTTTATTGGCCATTTGGATTGTTTCCATACCCTAGCTATTATATTAACTTCTGCAGTGAGCATCGATGTGCATATATATTTTTGAATGTTTTGTCGTTGTTGTTCTCTGGCTCGATGTCAAGAAGTGGAATGGCTTCGTCGTAGGGGAACTCTATTCTTACTTTTAAAAGAGATTCCCTTTTAGGGCTGAAGTGAGAGCACAGCGGGCAGCCAACCTGCGTTCGATTCCCAGCATCACATATGGTCCCCTGAGCACTGCCAGGAGTGATTCCTGAGTGCAGAGCCAGGAGTAACCCCTGAGCATCGCCAGGTGTGA
>JAOXYA010143829.1:0-10052 GCA_028565675.1 Sorex palustris | reverse complement strand
TCTTCTTCTTCTTCTTCTTCTTCTACTTCTCCTTCTCCTTCTTCCTCTTCTTCTTCATCATCATCATGATCTTCTTCTTCTTCTTCTTCTTCTTCTTCTTCTTCTTCTTCTTGTACTTCTACTTCTTCTTCCTCTCCCTTCTACTCTTCCCCCTCCTCTTCCTCCTCCTTTTCCTCCTCCTCCCCTCCCTCCTCCTCCTTTTCTTCCTCCTCCTCCTTCCTCTTCTTCTTCCTCCTCCTCTTCCTCTCCCTTCTACTCCTCCCCCTCCTCTTCCTCCTCCTTTTCCTCCTCCTCCCCTCCCTCCTCCTCTTCCCCCTCCTCCTCCTCCTCCTCCTTCTCAGGGGTACTCTGCTCTACCTGTGCTTCTTCCTGTATTTCTCCCCCATTTCTTCAACCGACTTCCCACCCTCTGCATGGCCAGATTTGCCGTGAACCTGGCAATCACTGAGCATCAGAGCCTTGACCACTGGCCTTTCCCTAGGGGCCCCTGTGGCTCCAGTCCCAGGCACAATACCAATGCAGCTCCAAGGAACCATGATGCCTCCATGCCCTGAAAACTTCTAATGTCCTAGGCGGGGTCCCTCACAGAAGACAACCAGAGACATGTTCCAGCACATTTCCTGCCAGCATGTAAAGCCCCCATGCCCATGCCGTGACACCCCAAATCCCAACATTAGAAAGGCAGAAGCTGGAGTCCCGCAGGTTCCCGCTAAGCCCCTGAGAACCAGGGGCCAGGCCTGGGTCTGGAGCAGAGACTCCATCTTCACGGGGGCTGCCCACAGCAAGTGGGTGCTCACACCAGGGACTACTGGGACACGGGACAGGGCTGGGCGCTGGGCTGAAGGAGCCTCGTTTCCTCAGAGTCCTGAAAGTGATTCTGATTTGCCCCAGAGGGAGAACCCCACCCCCTGCCCCCACCCTGAGCAGCTGCTGCCTTAGCAGGGAACCTTGAGCAAAATGCGAGAACAGCTGAGCGCGGCCAATCAGACCTGCACACACACCCCGGGCCCTGCTCTGGGGACGGGACAGGTCACCAGCACATGGCACAGAAGGACCAGCTGGTGGGAGCCTCCCTCCCCCTGCCACCAAAGCAACAGACAGGCCGAATCAAGAACTTTAATGCAGACATGTTCACAGGGGGGCTGGAGCGATAGCACAGTGGGAAGGGCGTTTGCCTTGCACGCAGCCAACATGGCTGATCTGAGTTCGATTCCTCCTCCCCTCTCGGAGAGCCCGGCAAGCTACTGAGAGTATCTCGCCCACAAGCCAAAGCCTGGCAAGCTACCCGTGACGTATTCGCTATGCCAAACACAGTAACAGTTGTCACAATGGAGACATTACTGGGCCCGCTTGAGCAAATCGATGAACAACAGGTGGACAGTGACAGTGATGTTCACAGGAGACTTCAGCTTAAGGAGCAAAGGTGAACCAAGGCTATTGAGTATAAGGGCCCTTGGTTGTGCTTAAATTTTACAGCAAAAATGGCAAAACAATGCAAACGTACAACATCAAGATGAAGAAAAGTACAGAAATTATCCAAGGGAACATAGAAAATACTTTTATAGTCTGTTCATGAATATTTTAATACCGTACGAGGCTGGAAGGATGGTACAGTGGGCAGGGCACTAGTCTCGCATGCAGAAAACCTGATGTTGATCCTCCCCATATGTTCCTCCTAGGCATCTCCAGAAGCGATTCCTGGACATAGAGCCAGAGAAAGCCCTGAGCACCAGCCAGTCCATCCCACCAAAATAAAAGACTTTGTGCAGAAAAAAAACATGGATTTATGCAGAGTGGAAGAAAGCAAGATATGAAGCTGTGTGATCCACACTTGCCCCACACCCAAAGTCAAAGAAAGACAGGAGGATGAGCAGATTCCAACATAGAAGGTTGAGTGGATCCCAACACAGAAGGATGAGCAGATTCCAACACAAAAGAATGAGTGGATCCTGACACAGGTAAATGAGCAGATCCCAATGTAGAAGTACCATCAGATTTCGAAACAGAAATATGAGTGAATTCCATCTCAGGAATATGAGCAGATCTCAGCACAGTAGATCAGAGGGTCCCAACACAGGAATATGAGTGGATCCCAACACACAAGTACAAACAGATCCCGACACAGGAGGATAAGTGGAACCCACAAGCCACTCACAGGAGACTGTGGGGAGTGAAATTGTCGTTGGTTTCACTTGCTTTTTCAGAAAGACTGATATTTCCCCGATTTTTTTTAGAATAAGTAAGCCTCTTGGAGTCGGAGCGATAGTACAGTGCGTAGGGCATTTGCCTTGCACACGGCCAACCCGGGTTCAATTCCCAGAGTCCCATATGGTCCCCCAAGCACCACCAGGAGTAATTCCTGAGTGCAGAGCCAGGAGTAACCCCTGAGCATTGTTGGGTGTGGCCCAAAAAGCAAAACAAAAAAATAATAAAATAAGTAAGCCTCTTAAAATCACAAAGAGAATTGTATTGACTGTTTCCAACCATTACCAGGTGAAAAAAACACAATTTTCCCTGGTAGATTCTGTGAAGTGCAGGACCATTCATCAAAGATACAGTTCCTTTAATAATTGACTACTTTCATTTAAAAGTCTGATATCAAAGCTTATAAACGTAGTTGAGGGAGAAATGTTCAAAGCCTTCATGAATATTCTTCGTGTTTGAAAAAGAAACAGCAGTCAAATTACTTTGGGAAGAATAAAAATGGTGCTTTGGCTTTAAATGGGTATCACTAACTGCTTGATGTGGATGCAATAATCTATTCCATTCCCTGTCAATCTTAAAATGCATAATGATGAGGAGCTTTTAAAAATTAATTATTTTGAACAACCTTTTTAAAAACCAGCGTTGCATACCTTTTATAGGATTGTATCAGGCAGCTGTTGATTAGACCAATAGTCCCATTTGTCCCACAAACACCTTCTTTGCATTCTCACTAGGAATTAATTGACTGAGATCCCAGGAACATGAAGATCCTTAAACATCACTCTCCTACCCAAGTCCTTCCAATTCGTCCCTTGCCCCCTCCCCTCCACCCACCCCCTCCAGCTGCTGCCGGCTTCCTGCCCACAGACCTTCTCATGGTTCCTCAACAGAAAATCTACATTCAGCTCATTGCATGTGCTTTGCCCTGGCCTGGGGGTCATTTGGCTCTGAGAGTCGGCTCTGAGGGTCGGGCTGCCTGTGAGCTGGTGTCAGCCACAGGCCAACGGATACTGGGAACCAGTGGCAGTTGCCAGGAAGGCTCTGTCCCCTGAAGGACTGTCTGCCAGCCCTAACTGGGGCCTCTGTCAAATGGGCGCACCTCTCTGCTCGCCTCTCACTAGAGGGGGCTCCTGGACCCCAACCCCCATCTGCTGGGCTTCCCGACCCCCAACAGTCTCAAGCTCCACAGCCCTGATGGAGGCGCCGCTGGAGCTGTCCGGGGTGCTGAAATGGTCCTGGGACTCATTCCTACCCCCCCATTCCCTCCCCTCACCCCACTCCCCACCAGCCCCTAAGTCTGCCCTACCCAGTGGACCCACCTCTCTGTCCCCTGTAGTCAGTCGCCACAGGACTGATGATGAGGGAGAAATCCCAGGAGCCCCTCAGAGAGGAAAGTCTGAGACACAGGGACCCCTACCTTGTGGGATTTCAGCTGTGAACACCCCCGCCCCACCTATCCTATTTCTGGTGCCTTCCTCTCACCCACTGACCCCTGGAGCTGCAGGCCCTAGAGACAGAGGACAAGGAGGTGCCCCGTGCTACCATGGGGTTACCCTCTCCTTTGTCCCGTGACCCCATGACGTGTTGCAGACCCAACCCAACAAGTCCTGAAGAAGCAATGGGAACGTCGGTGTGGGAACAGTCTGCAGACTTTGAAGCCCACAGTGAGAACCATTCCAGCTGCTTCCGGTCCTCACCAAATCCTTCCGACCCTTCCCCAGAGACCCGCATCCTGCCTGCGGTGGCTGACTCGGTTCCTATTGCCCTGACCTTAAGGTGAGAGAGGGAAGAGCGAGTCCCCCAGATGCGTGAGTTCCCCATCAGTGGGGACTCTAATGGGCTCGTGCCACTGAAAGGCACCATCACTGTGTCTGTGTGACAGTCACGGCTACAGGGGGCCAGGTGGGCCCGTCCATCCTGCCGTCCCCCCCCCCGCCATGAAACTTCCCTATTTCCCACAAGTCCTCAGTCTGACAGGCTGTACCAGGCTGAGCCCTGCCCAGCTCACGTTACCAGGAAGCCCCTGGGGTTCTCCACGGAGCTCTGAACTCCCTGGCATCCTGGCCAAGGATGCCAGGATCAGGACCACCAGCTCTAACTCACAATCTTCCCATAGCCCTCCCCAGCAGGCCATGCCCACCAGGGACCTCTCTCTGCTGGGAAGCAAAGGAACAGAGTTGCTGGATGGTCTCCCCGCCCCCCAGGGAACATCCTGCCCGTTGCAAAGGGGCATCACCAGCTCCCCAGACTAAGACCCCTAATCTTGTCTTCCAACTCGTGTACAATTCAAATTACTTGGAGGACAAAAAGGAGCATTTTCTTTCACCCAAAACCTCAATTTGAGTCCCGACTCAAATAAGGTCACAAAAGCCGATGTCCAAGATTTACCCTGTTGTGGTAGGAATCCAATGCGGGACTGTGAACAGCCTGGCTTCTCCAGAAGAGCCCCAAGATGTCGCAGATAATTTCAGATAAAGAGACAACAGTTATAAAGAGACAAGTCCCAGAAGAGCAAATTTTGATATAAAAAAGAAAGAGAGGGAGGAAAGAAAGGGAAAGAAAGAGAGAAAGAAAGAAAGAAAGAAAGAAAGAAAGAAAGAAAGAAAGAAAGAAAGAAAGAAAGAAAAAGGGAGAAAGAAAAGCAGTAAAGAACAGGAAGAGAGTGAAGGCATGAGATTCAAGCTACAACCAAACTTTAAAATGTGCCTGTCAACAAGCCAAAGAGCTGCCAGATTGTTCCAATCAATCTCCAGCCTTTTCAGGATTGGGGACAGGAAGGTTCCCCTCCCTCCCAGCCTGACCGAAAGCCGCCACACCTGACCTCCTCCAACACATGAAAATCCCACAAGTCCTAGAGCCACTCTACACCACCAAATTTCACAATATTGACAGCCCAGGAGGAGCACAGCAAATTTGATGGGAAAGTTGTATAGAACCCACCAAACTCAAGGAGTGAAAATGTAGCACTGCATTGTCCTTCCACTGTTCATCAATTTGCTCGAGCAGGTACCAGTAACATCTCCATTGTGAGACTTGTTGTTACTGTTTTTGGCATATCGAAGACACCACGAGGAGCTTGCCAGGGTCTGCTGTGCAGACTGGATACTCTTGGTAGCTTGCCGGGCTCTCCAAGAGGGACGAAGGAATCGAACCCGGGTCAGCCACGTGCAAGGCAAATGCCCTACCCACTGTGCTATCACTCCAGCCCCTAGTGAAAAATAGTAACACAAAGATTCAACCAGCACCAACAAGCTCAGTAAATCCTCAGACAATGACTTTAGTAACAACACCGTGAGAGAGAACAATTATCACACTGACTTTTAATGACCTATTTTCTGATAATTCCATTTGCCATTTTGTTGTGACAAGTCGTATGAAGTAAATTTGTTTGTGCCTGCTAGGAGGGCGGGCTTGTGGGGTGGGTGGGAAGCCGGGCACAATGGTAGAAGGAAGGTGACTCTGATGGTAGGGTGGGTTTTTGAACATTGAATGCCTGAAACAACGGTACTACAAGTAACTGCAAATCACAGTGCTTAATTTTTTTAAAAATGTTTCTGTCAAGGAGGCAGGCTGAGGGGAATGGGAAGGAAAATGGAAACACTGGTGGAGGGAACTGGACCCTAGGATTGGTGTAGGAAAAACGTAAGTCTGAAGCTCAACTATGAATAGCTTTATAAATCATGGTGCTTTAACCAAAAAAAAAATGACTAGAAAAAAATGGGTAGAGGAGAGACAAGAGACACAAGGGGAAAAAAACGCCACTTGAACTCACCAGTAGTTCACTAGGAAACTCCACTTTCATCTCTGAGTGATGACTATATTGGGTGACTGGCCAAAATGCAGGAGCTATATATCCTACTTCAGGGCTACAGGATAAGTGAACTGACCTAGCCTTTAACATAAATGTGGAGTTACACAATACTTCTATTGCAAACCATAAAACCCTAAAGGAAAGAGAGAACAAAACGGAATGCCCTGTCACAGAGGCTGGGCGGTGGGGGGTTTGGTGGGGAAGGATGAGAGGGTTATTTGGATCATTGGTGGTGGAGAATGGACACTGGTGGAGGGATGGGTACTCCATCATTGTATGACTGAAACACAAGCACAAAAGTTTGTAAGTCTATAACTGTAACAGTGATTCACTAATAAAAATAAATAAATAAATAAAATATTAAAATATTTTTTAAAAACTAACATACCTGGGGGGGTGACAGGTTGAGTTTCCCTCCCCATTCCAGCAGAACCCCGGCAGCTGAAAACCTCCAGAACCCAACCATGGAGCCATGCTCAAGGCCACTCTCCAGGAGCCTCAGCCACGAAGGAACTGGCAGATGAACCCAGGTATGCAGCACCTGTGACTGAGATCTCCAAGCGATCTCAGTAAGGAGCTGGGCCTCCTCCCCTCAGCTCCCCAGTTTTCCAGTAGCTTGGCAGTCACACCCACAAACTGCCCCCGTGCCATGTAATCTCATCAATAGCCAAGATCCAGAGACTCTGAAATAAAGTTCCCAGAAGAGAGCAACACAGAACGTCCCGGAGCATTTGACTGCCTCTTATACTCTAGCCCACTGATGTACCAAAAGTAGCATACATTTGTTTGGGTTTAACATACATGCTTGTAATCTCTTGTACAGGGGCTTAATGGCTCCAGAATGAAATATAACAATCTTCACACACTTTTTTCTTCTTATGGTGGTGGGAAGGTGCACAGTGTTAGGATTGGTGTTTGAATATTATCTGTAATCAACTATTGTGAATAACTTTATAAAAATAAAATAAAATTTTAAAAAATCTGGCACACCTGGGGCTACAGAGATAGTACAGAAGGCAGGATACTTACCTTACATGCTGCAGATCCCAGTTAGATCCCTGGCATCTCATATGGTCCCCCAGCAAAGCCAGGAGTGATTTATGGGTATAGAACTGGGAATAACCCATGAGTACTTCTGGGTGTGGGCCAAAACGTAAAAATAAGAAACCAAAAATTTCTCTCTCTCTCTCTCTCTCTCTCTCTCTCTCTCTCTCTCTCTCACACACACACACACACACACACACACACACACACACACACACACCCCTTAGAGTGAATTCTCTGCTGCGTTATTTTGACTACATTGGCAAGGACCAAAGTCTTGTTCCTCACCAAAGCTAAGTTCTTAGGTTCTGGGTTTTGTTTTTTTGTTTGTTTGTTTTCTTCTGGTTTCTGCCATAAGACATAACTGTCTACTGTGCAGTGTGTTTTGCTTTTTTTAAAACTAACTCTATAAAAATAATGGAGTATTATAATGGATTTTTTAAAAACATTTTGTTCTCTTCTCCACAACTGTTCAACTAAACCATCATCCTTTTAGACAGAGACAACAAGAGTTAATGGTCATCTCCTCTATGAAAGCCAGACCTTTCTTCTTTTCTTCCTTCCTCCCTTTTCCCTCCCTCCCTTCTTTCCTTCCCTCCCTCCTCTTCTCCCTTCCTTCCTTCCTTCCTTCCTTCCTCCCTCCCTCCTTCCCTCCCTTCTTCCCTTTCTCCCTTTCTTCTTTCCTTCCTTCCTTTTTCCTTTTCTCCCTTCCTTCTTTCCTTCCTCTGTGATTACTAAATTGTTGACAACATAGTTTCATGCATACAATGTTACTGACTCCCATCCCACCACCGGTGTCCCCATCTCTTCACCAATGTCCCCAGTTTCCCTTCCACCAACCCCTAGCCCCAATCTGTTTCCTTGACAAGCACATTTTTAAACTTAATTATTGCAGTTTCGGTGTCATGCTGAGAGTAGTGCTGGCTCTAGTGGTTTGAACATATACATATACCTCACCTCTACACCCCTGTTGTGACCCAGGTTCCCTCACCTTTGTCCCTATATTTATTCCAAACCATCTTCTTGGTTCCCCTATCCTCTTATGTCTTTCCCTGGCATTTTTCTATAATCTAGGGCAAAGAGTTTTCACACCTTTGATATCTTCCATTACCTTGCCATATGCTCTATATACTACAAATTAATGAGAACATCTAGTATTTGTCTTTGTCTTTCTTATTTATTTTACCTAACATGAGGTACTCCAGTTCCACCCAAGTTGCAGTGAATTGACTGATTTCATCATTCTCTGATGTGAGTGACTTTATGTATTCCATTGTGCATATATTCCATAACTTCATTATCCATTCATCCATTGTTACACACCTGGGCTGTATGAATAGTCTTTTTTAACCACAACTGTCCCAGCAATCCCAGAGCTGACCACACCTTGCTGTTTCCCCAAAGCACACTCTACGTGCTTTGCTTAATACTTCGTTTTCTCTGTTGCTTATAGTAGTCCGCTTTCTTTTACTTAGATAATAAAGATTGAATCTGATTCATCTTTCTGTCCACAGTCAGGAGCTGACATGTGGTAGACGTGGAGAATTTATAGAATGGATGAATGAAATACAGGAGTGAGGTTAGATTCTAAGGACAGCTTCTTTTTGTTGCTGTTTTTTTGGGGCCACACCTGGTGGTGCTCAGGCTTACTCCTAACTCTTTGCTCAGAGATCACTCCTGACAGGGCTTAAAGGAGCATATGTGGTGTGGTGATTGAACCCACGTCAGCCACATGCAAAGCAAGTACTCTACCTCCTATACTTCTGCTCTGGCCTCAATATATGGTCATCTTTAAGTAAAAGTCTTGTACTCTTGACATCTCTATGTTGATTATAAAGAACAGCATGCCTGGTTTGGATATAGCAACTCATCCGTTATGTAGATGGATGGATCACTGGAACAAATAACACCTTTTGCTTGTACTCTGAAGGAAGAATTCAGCTTGCATTTCCTGAACATCTTGTAAAAAAGAAATTGAGGGGATTTGGAAGGATTAAGCGGAAGACAGTGACAGCAATATTGGGCACATATATTTAAATTTACTTTAAGTTGAATGTGTGTAACAAATTCCATCATGAGGCTGCAGAGATAGTACAGAGGGTAGGGTACTTGTCTTGCATGTGGCTCAGCCATGTTTGATCCCTGGCACCCCATATGGTGCCCCAAACACTTCCAGGAGTAATTTCTAAATGCAGAGCCAGGAGTAACCCCTGAGCATCACTGGATATATCCTCAAAACAAAACAAAATAAAAATTCCATCACATGTGTGTTTACTTATGAAAATATAGGTATCAAAATAAATTACAAAGGGTCAATGAATTAATACAGAGAGATAACGCCACAGTTGCCTTGCACACAGCTGACCCAGTTCAGTCCCCTGAGCATTGTCAGGAGTGATTCCTGAGCACAGAGTCAAAAGTAGCCCCTAGAATCTGGCCCCAAAACAAATTAATAAATAAACAAACTCTAAACCCAATATAGAACAACGCCTGTCAGTAGTGTTGCTTAATTGATGAGTCAGCTCAACTATAAAGCTCTGTGTGTGTGGTGTGTAGTGTGTGTGAGTGTTTGTGGTGTAGTGTGTGTGTGGTGTATAATGTGTGTATGTGGTGTGTGTAGTGTGTGTGAGGTGTATAATGTGTGTATGTGGTATGCGCAGTGTGTGTGTGTGCGTGTGTGTGTGTGTGCGTGTGTGTGTGTGTGTGTGCTGGGAGCCTAGGTTGTCTACCACTGATGTACATCATGACCCAGATAAATAAAATATCCAAATCCAAGGTGTCTAAGGAGGGTCAAGGCCACTTTCTGTTCACAGATGCCTTCATAAGCAATCAGTTGAGTTTCCCCGAGCGCCAACTCATTATAGTCAGTAGTGCATGAACTATGTAAGTCTGAGATTTCCCATTTATCTACCCTCAACTTCTATTTTGATTTGTTTTCCTTCACCTGACCCAGCACCAGGTGAACAGAGCAGAAACTGAGCACTGAATATTA
>JAOXYA010143815.1:0-10053 GCA_028565675.1 Sorex palustris | reverse complement strand
CTCCCACATACCTAACTTTTGGCCGTTTACTTTCTTGGTAAACTTTGCCCCAAGTTTTTGGGGTCTGGCCAAAGGCATAGCAGCAATGTTGGGGTATCTGAAAGTCTGACGGTGCCATCAGGCTGCTGATGCACTCACCTCACAGGTACAGATTAAACTGCTGGTGGCACCATACCCCCACCATTATTGTTTAGAGTTTACACCCAACAAACAGAACTGCTGAAAAGGCGTTGTGAAATAATTTGTTTTCTACAGCTGATTATGAGAACCATATGATGTCACGCAGCCGCTATTGATTTTTGGATTCCTGATATTTTACTTATTAAGTCTGGAGGAATTTATGCCAAGAGCCAGATAATTACGAGATTGGTTTCTGTGGCTCTGGAGCCATGGCCATGCTGGAGAGCTGCTTGTAGGGGGCAACTTGTGACCTCTGTATGGCATAAAGGACGAGCGGGGAATGCCCCCCTTCCCATGAGGTTGCAGTTGCCCCATCACCGCCAGCTCATACCTGGCTTTCCAAAAAGATCCGAGGCGGCTGCCATCTTGCCGCCCAAGGGGAAAGAGGTGGAAGGGAGCGACACCCTTTCCCTCCCGGGGAGGCATGGTACCGTGGATTAACATATAGTCCATTCATTTTTCTGCCGCAAGCTGGCGGGCTCTGCATTAGGTCCTTGTGCCTCTGGAGCCATGGCCGTCCGGAGAGCTGCTCGTGGGGAGCAACTGCTGACCTCGGTAGGGCATGAAGGACGATCCAGGAATGCCCCCATTCCCATGAGGTTGCAGTTGCCCCGTCACCGCCGGCTCATACCTGGCTTCCAAAAAGCTCCAAGGCGGCCACCATCTTGCTGCCCAGGGGGGAAAAGGCATGTGCCATTTTATAACTTGATAAAATGCTTCCTCCTAAATCACCCTCCCTGGTCCTTACAAGAGTTCTGGCATAATGTTTTCTTACAATAATAATAATAATAATATCAGCACGTACAGCATATATGACTTTCTATGTCTCAGGCATTGGTCCACCTCTGACACATTTAATTTTCAACTCACAAATCTTATAATCCACGAGGGTAAGCATTATATTACTATCCCCCGTATTGTTAGCCCAGAGAGGTTAATTAAAATACCCCTGGTCACGCAGCTATTAAGTAGTAGTGCTGGAATAAAACCCAGAGTATCTGATTCCAGACTCTCATTTATGAAATGTCAATCTTATGGAGTCCACAGATAAGGCGATTTGGGTTGATAAATCTTAGGAAGTTGTTAAGTTGGTAAGTGGCAGCCAGAACTCAAATCCAAGTCTGTCGAGATTCCCCAGGGGTGCTTTTTCTGACTATGTTGGTTTGGGCATCCAAGCAGCCTTGTGGAGACATCCTTGACACGGTGGGCAGGACACCTGGGGTCTAGATCCGCCAATGAGTGGTTGACCAACAGTAGGAGAGCCATGAGCAAATCACTTAACAAATCACATGGAAATGTTTCAGTAGGAGAGCCATGAGCAAATCACTTAACTTCCATGTTTCATTAGAAAAAATCAGGGATGTCGGTGTCTAGACATGTGATCTTTAATATCCTGCCATTTTTCAGCCACTGTTTTCCAATACTGAATAGGCTACAGAAATTCAGGTCATCCTAGAGAGATGCAGCTTGTTTCTTTGGGCTTCATCCCAGGTTTTCCTCTCCCTTGCACCACTCCGGGAATGAGGGAACCCCACGTTCTGGGTAAACAGCTCAGGGGCACAGAAGGCAGAATCAGCCACTGCACAGGAGACCACTCCAACTGTCAGTAGCTTGTCCTTATTCCCACTCGCAGAAACTGCTTACACACTGTTCTGTGCTTCTGCAACTCTGTGTCTCTCCAATAGGATCGATATTAGGAGGGTTTGTGTGTTTCCTGATGAACCCAGCATCCCTCAAGGACAGTCTGAAATCCATTCATTTCCATAGTCTTGGTAAATCATGTTGGTATGTTCATGTAAGGGCCAACATTGGCCTTTTTTATGATCGTCATGAAAGGCAAGCTTGTGTGGTCAAACCTAATAGATGCTTGTTAAACATAAGCATGTCTGGAACCAGACAGATAATAGAGCAGGCAAGGTCCTTCCTTGCCTGGCATGTGCCTGACCCAGGTTTAATGATCCCTGATCATAGAGCCAGGAGGAAGCCCTGAATACATCTGGGCATGGCCCAGAAAACAAACAAAAATAAATAAATATATGCATGTTATCTGCCATTGTACAATATACGCTCTTCTAGAAAAATAAATGTTCTATCAAAAGAAAGCTTTTCCTGTGAAATGACACTTAGTAAATATTCTAGGCTCTGTGTACCAACCCACCATATCCCAATCCACCCATTTTGTCATTGTGTCCATGAAGCCACAGATGATTTCTATGTGATTTGACTGTGATCCAGTAAATTCTAATGATAAAAAAATAAGCTGAACTCAAGAACAAATCTATAATCTTCATCATCCTATAACAACTAAAGCGATTAAATCAGTAATAAAAATCCTTCCCTAAAGAAAAGTTTAGGACCAAATGACTATCCTGGTGAATTATACCAAACAATTAAGGAAGAATTAATGTCACTTCTTCACAACATTTCCAGAAAACAGGAAATGAAGGAAATACTTCTCAAGTCCTTCTGTGAGGCGATTTGATACACAAATCAGAAACATCACAAGAAAAAGAAAAATAACACAGACCAATATTTAAGAATGTAGATTCAAAATTATTTTGAAACACTGGTAAATAAAATATTACAATATATAAAATGAATTAAACAATATGACCCAGTATATTTTCCCAGGAATACAAGATTGGATTAACATATCAACATTCTATTAGTCTATTAACGAAATACAACACATTTGTAGAATATTGCACAAAACCACACAATCAGCTGAATAGACACAAAAGCACTTAAAAATTTAAGACATTCTTATAATAAAAATTCTATAGGTATTAGGATTATAAAGAAATCTATTAAGCTGGCAAAAGGCATTTTTAAAATTCATAGCTAATGTTATGTTAGATGTAAAAGACTAACTCTTTTCTCCCGAGTACCAGAAATAAGATAAGACTGTCCACTTCTATACAACATTTTACTGGAGTATTGGGCAAGAAATAGGAAGTAAAGTTACCATCATTTAAAAAAAAAGAAGCAGAACTATCTATATTTTTCAGACAATATGATCTGGCAACTAAAACAAAAACTATTTGAATAAATAAATGAGTACAGGAAAGATATAGGATATATGATTAATGTACAAAATTTATTCTATGGACTAGCAACAAATAGCCTGAAAGTGAATTTCCTCTAAAACAGCAATTATAATATATTTAAGAGTAACTTTACCCCAGAACTGCAAAACTTCAAAACATTGCTAAGATAAATAAAAAAAGATCTTGATAAACGGAAAGGCATCCCATGTCCCTGGATCCGAAGACTTAATATCATGAATACAATAAGCCACCCAAAGTGATCTACAGAGTCAGAGAGGTCCCATTCAGACAGTGTGGATGCCAAAAGGATTAAAACTAGAGAATGAAAAATAAGAGGAAGAACTCTCTGGATGGACTGGATGAGAAAACAGTCACATAGTGCAAAAGAAAATAAACAATTTAGGAATTGAGAAATAATATACCTACATTCATGGGTATTGAATCTCATGGAGCTTAAAGAATAAACTATACAATTCTTATTCCAAACCCAAGACCCCTCTCTTTAACTAACCTTTTCTTTATATTCATAAAATGTAGAAATGCCTTTGGGGAATATAATGGAAGACAGCATGCAGTGGATCCTCCTGAACTATTGTGACTACTTATCACTATTTTATGGACAGCACGGGGTGACAGATCCCACTACTTTTAAGTAGCACTTTGTCCCATGTCTATCTCAGAATGCTTAATAATACCCAAACCATTGTGATCTCATGGGCAATGCATGCATTATCATCTACAGGATTCTTCGGGCACTGAAGAAAAGATCTAATTAATTTTGGATGGGGAGATAGATTCAATCCCTGGCCCTCTGGGCACTGTTGGGGAGGCTCGGGGCTTGAGGGGGGGTGCTTTAGTGCCACAGCATCTGAGTAACACCACATCCTCAGACCCTAACACTGAAGTGGGGCTCCCTTGGCTGTGTCCTGCCAGATCGAGCTCCGAGCACTACTTGAGAGGCCTCCTGTCTACTTGTTCTTGTTCATTTGGCTTGAACTGATGTGACGCGCTGAGTTAGGAGCTTGGATCAGCAGAGAGCAATTCCCAAAGCTAAGTTCTTGGTCCAACCCTAGAATTTATAATCTGCTTGAGCATCTCGGTGATGCTCAACTGAAGTGATCTGATGCTCCGGGATATATCTGAATACGCCTGGTAACATCATTTACTACAACAGGGAATGTTCCAGGCTCCTACTGAATGGATGATGAGGATGCAACCTACCCCAAATTAGCCAGGCTAGTGCATTACTGAGCTCCACCAAAAAGAGCTCAGATTCAAAAGTTGGAGAAGAAAGGACTCTGACCAAAAGCCTCCAAGAGTGAGTCTGGTAGAATAAAATGGAAGCTTCCAAGGATTCATGGAGTCTTCAAGAAAAAGGTAGTCCTAGCAGTTATTTTCCAAGAAGGCAATCGGAACTATGAGAGAATAAATACTGGTCAGACCTACAAAGCAAATGAGTTTTTCTCCTGTTAAGAGGTACCCATGTTACTACCTAGATAGCTTTTTGTTTAAGTGATTATGTTGCCATAGAACTTTTTTTGTAACTCATCAAAATTCATAGGATGGGGAAGACCCAGGGGATAAAAAAGAGTAGGTAGCAGGGTTATTACTTGAGGTTCAATTCAATAAATATAATTTATTTTTCTATAGAGCCCTTTATATGAAATATTGCCAGCAGCTTTGTGGTTCAACAAGACCAGGTTTGAATGACTTAAGTTATTTGCTTTCAGATCAAATGGACTTTTATGAACATTTGGGCTCCCCCCTTGCCCTAAATGAAGTGATATACAGCTATTCACCACATCATTTCTGTCACTCCCATTATCTTTTCTCACTTCAGCTCTTTTACAGGGCTTCCGAAAGGCATCAAGTGATAATTGCTGCAGTACCTCCCCACTTGGAGGGGACGGTGTTTGCTTCTTACAGCTGATCACTCTGGAAGGGCCTTTCAGGACATACTGGGAACTGACAAGGGCACCATCTGGAGACGGTTCTTCAGTCAATCTCAACTGGCTCTGGTCACAACTACTGAGCTAACTTCCAAGGTCCTGGGTATGCCAAGGTGACTCGGCTCCAGCCTCATCTCTTATGGCATTTAAATAAATAACTCGTTGAAAGAAAGTTCACATCTTCACTGCAGTTTGGGCTGAAAAGACCAAGAGGAAAAGACAACCAAATGCGTGGTGTCCAATCAAACTCAGAAACCCTCTCTCTAGCCTGTCTGTCTTCTTCCCTCATTCCACTCCCTCATAAATCAAGCACTGACAGTCTTGGTGCATTTTTCCCCTTTGTCTTTTTTTTTAGACTCAGCTCTTTGACTTTTGTCCAATCTTCTTTTTTTTTTTTCTATCATCGCCCATGATACTCTACAGGAAAAGAGTGAGCAAGATGGTCCTGGGGCAGAAACTGACTGCCAAGATTGATAACCCAATATGTTTTCTCTTCTAAGCTGCCACCAATCTCTGCTCTGAGCCTGGAGTGCGGTCATTAACCCTGGTGCACAAAATAGTTGGCCATCAGGGGGACTTCCTGTTGTTTATAAATTAGTCTGAGAATTAAACTCCAAAAGATAAGAAGTCCACATCCTTTAACATGAGTAAATATTTAATGACCACGGACATGATTCCAGGACAACTTCCTTGAGAGGATGTAGATGGATATCCCAGGGAAAATAAACCTACTTTGGCCAAATTTCCCTAAGCCCATGAATGACCACTTATTTAACTTAAACCTGAGTTAAATCACTTTTTAATTATGGTAAACATGTCCATACTGCAAAATGTACCTTTTGCTCCCAGTTAGGAGACATGGAGAGCATGTCAATATGTGTGTACCCCTTTCCATCATTCATCTTCAGAATGTTTTCAGCTCCCTAAACTGAAATATAATACTTATAATGGAATATTGTAATTATTAAATTATTTCCCCTTCCCTGTCCCAGACCTGGGTAGACCCTGTTCTACTTTTAGTCTCTGAATCTACCCATCTCATGAACAGAATCACATAGAATAGAATATCTAATATCTAATCACGTAGAATAGGATCTCTGAGAATGGTTCTCAGAGCTGGCTTATGGCCTTTAACAGGGCATATCCAGCTTGTGGCCTACGTCAGAATGTCCTTCCCTTTTTCTCTTGGGTGAATGGTTTGGGACCACACTCAGAAATGCTCAGGAGTTACTCAGGAATTACTCTTGGCAGTGCTTGGAGGACCATAAGGGGATGCCAGGTCTCCAACCGCAGGTTGGCTGCATGCAAGGCAAATGCCTTCCTTGTTGAATTATTACTTGAGCCCCAGAATGTCCTTTCTTTTTAAGGTTGGAGGATATTCTATTATAAGGGTTATTTTTCACTGTACAGACCATATTCCACGGCCCCTGGCCTAAGTTCCATTGTTAACTCATGGACAGACCATGTTCGTTCGCTTCTCCAGGGAGCCACTGATGGATCCTTCACTTAATTTCACTCGTAGCTACTGAAAAAGTGCTGCAATGAACCAGAGTGCGTTTGAGCCGCCATTTTTAGTACAAAAAAATGGAGTCTATTTTGCTGCTGTCTGTGTTTCACTGGGCAGACTAATGAGCTACCCTAAACTGCTTCTGTCCCAACCTTTTCCTCATCACTGAAAGAAATGCTTATGGTCATTGCCCAAATCACATCCCTATTCTTGAAGACCTCTCTTCCTTGGCCAAGGTTAGGATCCTCTACTGCAAGTGACTCACTCCTCCCTGGATCTAACTGAGAGGGAAAGGGGAAGCCAAATGATTGGCTGAAATGAGCCAGTTAATTTCTTTTCTTCTGTTTAGACCTGGCACTGCTGCGAAGACTGGCTTTGTCATCTTTGAATTCTTAGTATTCAAGATCAAGTCTTGAATACTAAGAATCTCAGGGAGACATTCTCAGGCTAGCCCCTCTCCACTCCCAACTACACGAAGTGGAAAACCGAGAGCCAAATGTCTGAGCATCTAGCCCTGCTAGAGAAAGACAGAGACTGGGCAGGGAATTTGGACCATCCAGAGCAAGGACCAAAGACTGAAATAGAATCTGCCTCGGGAGACAGATGCTTCTCTTTTTCTGAAATGCTGCATTTTTCATTTCCAGGTTCCACGGACTGCTCATGTATCTTTCCTCAAAGTCCCCATTTTTTGCTTTAAGTTACTTTGAGTGATTTCTGTTCTCTGTTACCCAATGTGTCAAGATAATCTATGGAGATATTAATTTTTGTCTTGTTTCTTTGCTGGAGGAAAGAAGTATGGAAAGTGAACTTTTCCTTTCCCCCGTCCTTCTGAAAGAACAGCTACATGTCTGTACCTGCCTGATTCTTGAAAGACGGCCCTGTCCCAGTGGGTAGGATGGGCCGCGTGTGGTGGGGGAGACTTCCTGTGTGGCTGGTCCCCCGGAGATGCACTGTAAGTTTAAATGATATCTGAATTCCAAATGTTGCTCTGTGCTCTGGTGGCTTCACCAGGATCAGCCGGTGTTCCCAAAGACAGGTGCCCAGGGTCTGCATCAAGCACCCCCTTCATCATTATTCTGGGAATGGAGCCGAAAGTCCCCACCTCACACCCTTACTGAGGCCCAGGGCCTGACCCTGGTAAGTGGATTCTAGCTGGTCCATCCCGGTGGTCACGTATGTCCCTCCCCTACCTCAACTGCAATAGCCCAGACCCACAATCCAAATGCTGCAAAGTCCTGCAGTGTTCAGCCTCCATGAGGATGACCCCTCAGTTACCCCAAGGGGAAACCCGCTGGCTTCTTAGCTCTCTGTCCCAAGCCTCACTGCCTTCCTAACACCCTCACCCGGCTCTCACCCCACTCCTCTCCAGCCTGGGGACACCCCTGTCCTCTGCCCAGCCCAGTCCGATGCAGTCCTCCTCAGAGGAGGGAAGTCAGGATCTGCAGTTCTTCTCATCAAGCCCACATCAGTGCTGAGAGCTCCCAGAGACGGGAGTGGGCTGAGTCTCTGAAGGTGGAGGCGAGCTGACAAAGTGGGGGTCTTGATCAATCTTTCCCCGCCAGATTCAATTTGCCTTTAATGGTTTACTCATCTGCCAGCATCAATCCCCGCACGCATGCCCTCCCCCAGATGCATCTTTGTTCTCTGTAAACTGGAGCAGAGGTTTGACTTTGAGGAAGTCAGTTCCTCAGGAGGAAGACATGTGTGTCCATCTGCACCACCTACCTGCCCATCGAGTGAGGGTGACTCACCAGGCTGTTGCAGGCTTTGCATGCTGGAGGCTTGGAGGTGATCCCTGGCATCGCACAGAGATCCCTGGCATTGCAGTCTCCAAGCAAGAACTGGAAGAAGCCCCTGAGCACTGCTGGGTGTGGCCCAAAACCAGACAGAGGGGAGCGAGCAAGCGAGAGAGCGAGAGAGAGCATGCCAAGATGGGTATATCAGAGAGCAGTGAGGATTGCCTCTTAGTTCCATCCTAGTGGGGAGCTAAGGAGCAGGTTGATGCCCGAGTGCAGTGCATTTATTCCAGAAGCCACAAAACCCAGGGGAGCAGAATCTTCTATTTCTTTGGCACAGAGTAAAAGTCGAAGACTGGCCATAGAATGTAAGACCCCTGAGAACCTACTCACCTTCCCAGCCTCATGATCTCTGGGGCCTCACTTCCTCCCACCCCCACCACCTGCTTAGCACCACACCACTCCTCACTGTATCCTCACTGAGCCTCAAGCACACCAGCCACTCTCCAACCTCAGGGACTTGGCACGTGCTCTGCCCCCTCCCCTGCACACCCACCCTGGCTCTGTCCCTTCTCTACCTGCCAATCTGCACTCTCCTACCTGCCCACTCACAGCTCAGTGCTCCAGGAGACCCACACTCACCCTGCTATTGCCCTCCCCCTCTCACAGACCCCAGACTCCCGACCCTCCTTCCCAGCCTGGATTTCTGTTTTGTTTTGTGTGGGGGCTGGAGCAATAACACAGCGGGTAGGGCATTTGCCTTGCATGAAGCTGACCTGAAATTGATTCCTCTGCCCCTCTCAGAGAGCCCGGCAAGCTACTGAGAGTATCTCATCCGCTTGGCAAAGCCAGGCAAGCTCCTGGTGACATATTTGATATGCCAAAAACAGTAACAACAAGTCTCACAATTTGTTGTTAGATGTTACTGGTGCCCACTCAAGCAAATCGATGAACAATGGGAGGACAGTGCTACAGTGCAGTGCTTTGTTTTGTGTGCATTTATCCCCTAGTTGAACAAACGAGTCTTCTTCCATTGACCACACGGCCCCCAGTTTCTGGAACCACGCCCAGCACGTGGCAGAGGCTTGATACACATTGGCTCCATGAAGAGCCGCAATGGGCTTGAGGGAGGGGAAATGAGCTTGTGAGATGCGCAAGTCAGCGCCTTCCCCTGACCAGGGAACCCGGGTTAGAGAGGGGGCTTTTCGAGGGGCTTGTGTCCAATGAGACCAGGAAGGTGGACTCCTCACGCACATGTTGAGAGCCATCGCACAGCAAGAAGTAGGTTGATCAGGGCCAGGAGGACCTCAGCAGACACCCACCCTCCCAGCAACCTGGATCTCCTACTTCGCCAAGGAACTGAGAAAGCTCTCGCCCGCTGTTGCAGTGCCCCCGTCAGACCACTCACCACTCATTCAGGAAACAAAAGCAAATTCCCATCAGTGGAATTTCGAATGGCAGCCCTGGAGATGACCTACCTACACTCCCTTCCTCCCTCCTTCCCTCCCTCCCTCCTTCCCTCCCTCCCTTTCTTCCCTGTGACATCACTTAATCACTTAATCACTTAACTTCCCATTAGTCGTCAATTTGCTCGAGCGGGCGCCAGTAACGTCTCCATTTGTCCCTGTCGCGTG
>JAOXYA010143797.1:0-10053 GCA_028565675.1 Sorex palustris | reverse complement strand
ACAAAGTCTCCAATGGAGACGTTACTGGGCCCGCTCGAGCAAATCGATGATCAACGGGAGGGCCTTTACCTTTTTAAATCCTTACTATTAATTTGTCTTCCTACCATCTGTTTCTTTTACAAAGAATGTCCTACCAGATGCTATTCTAGTAAACTGAAAATCCATTGATTAAATAAAATTACAGGACTTCTCTTATTGCAAACTCTATGATAGGCTTTGGGAAAATATACATAAAACCCAGTCTCTTCCAAAAAAAGAAAGTGTTTGGTCTCACAGATGGTAGCGAGAAGTAAATCAGAGAGAATAAGATAAGGAACCAAGTTGCTCTAATCAATGTTTTGAGTAAGAAAGAGGATACAGTGGGTGAGGGCTGGTGGGAAGGAATATTATAGTTACACTATCTTTGAGCATTGCCAGGGGAAAGAAATAACTTGAAACTAGACTGACCACATGTTGTTTTTGTTATTATTTAATATTCTCTTTAGTCATTGAACTCCTTACTACCCATTCCATTTCCACATCAACACATTCTTTGATGCCACCGGACATCACTGGTGGATGGCAGGGCCAAGGGGAGGTAAGACAACTCACAGAATGGGGAGGGAATAAATAGGGCAAAGCTGAACCCAAGCTCATCAGACAGTGAGTACCGGGACTCCAGGGCAACTGAGTTTCTGCATGATAGTCATTGCAATCTGGCCAAAACTGGGACATTATTTCAAGCAAGCTTAATTGTACGCAGGCTAGTAAGTCCTGGTGATAGTTGTTTCAGGTTGGTAAATGATGGTGATCTAGGCATAGTTTGGTTAATGCACATATTTTGTAAATGGGAGACCCTGATTTGATCCCTAATACAACATGATCCCTTGAACAGTGCTAGAAGTAATCTCTGTGCACTCTTCCAGGAGAAATCTCCAAGCACATGTAGGTAGGCCCCAAACAAAAGAATAATAGAAGAATAAGAACAGAAGGGAACAAAGATAATGCTCCATCCAACAATGGGTGGCACAAGGTAACAATGCTTTGGAAGAGCTGGTGCTACAGTTAAAAGATGAATGAGGGGTTTAGTCACCAAGCAAAGAAGTGGGTGTGGCTCTCTGGACAGAGGAGGCTGGTCAGAAAAAGCATGGAGTGGCCTGGTATCCTGGGGGTTACCAAGGCATGAGGAAACTGGGAGCAAAACTGAGAGGGCCTGGAGGTGAAGATGGAGAAGTAGGTCAAGTTCTTTTCCTGTGATCCAAAAAATTAGGATGAATAATGTATAGCATCTTATGTTTCACTCTCATCTTGTCTCTTTCTTTAGATTTGGTGCTAAAGACAAACATTGCTCAGTTTCCAAAGGACATTGGTGCCAGGATACCAAGAACAAAATTCTAGGATATTCAAGTCCCTCATATAAAATCAGGTACCTGGTGGTAGGAAATGTATACTGGTGAAGGGACAGATGATGAAACATTGCATGACTGAAACCCAGTCATAAACAGCTTTGTGTATCTCATGCTGATTCAATTTCTTAAAATAATAAGAATATTTTAAAGTTAAAAAAAATAAGTAGCATTTACATATAACCTACACATTGTCCCTTGGAAATATTTTAAGTCATATCTAGATCACATATAATACCTAATCCAGCATCAATGTAATACAAGTAGTTGTTAGACCATTTAGTTTAGGGGAAAGTCTGTACACATTCACTACAGTATACACCACCATCATAGGCCTAAAATAGTCAGGATTTCCATCGGTGGTTGGGAAGGCAGAACAGTCTAATATGGAACACTAACTGTATCCAACACACCAGAAGTTGTTTCATCTGGTACTGGAGTGATAGCACAGCAGGTAGGGCATTTGCCTTCATGCGGCCAACCCAACATGTTGGTTCAATTCCCAACATCCCATAGGGTCCCCTGAGCACCACCAGGAGTAATTCCTGAGTGCATGAGCCAGGAGTAACCCCTGTGCATCACTGAGTATGACCCCAAAAGCAACAAAACAAAACAAAGTATACTGTTCTACTCCTTCAGAATCTATTCCTGCAGGCAGAAAGAGCTCTGGGTGTGGGGGACACCTCTGGCATTCAGCCTGGCCACGCTCATGACCTCCTCCCACATTTCTTCCTCTTTTCTTTTTTTTGGGGGGGCACACCTGATAGTGCTCAGGACTTACTCCCGGCTCTGTGCTTGGGGATCGCTCCTGGCAGGCTTGGGAGACCTTATGGGATTCCCGGAACTGAATCCAGGTCAGATGCATTAAAAGCAAGCAGACTATGGGGCTGGAGCGATAGCACAGTGGGTAGGGCATTTGCCTTGCACATGGCTAACCCAGGCTCGATTCCCAGCATCCCACATGGTCCCCTGAGCATTGCCAGGAGTAATTCCTGAGTGCAAAGCCAGGAGTAACCTCTGAGCATCACTAGGTGTGACCCAAAATGTCAAAAACTAAAACAAAAAGCAAGTGCCCTACCTCCCCCCCATCCCAACTGTCTCTTTAGCCTCATGACCTCTGTCATTTCTTTGTAATTTCCTTCTGATTTTTGGGTCATACTTAGCAATGTCAAGTCTTAGTCAAGGGCGGTTATGCAGGTTAAGGGCAACTCTGGCAGATGGATGGACAGGTGCGTGGGTGGGTGGGTGGGTGGATATGGATGGATGGATGGATGGATGGATTGGTTGATGGATGGATTGATGGGTGGATGGGTGGATGGATGGATGGATGGTGAATGAATGAATGGATGGGTGATGAATGGTTAAATGGATGGGTGAGGGGATGAGTGGTTGGTGTGGTAGATTGGTAGACAGTAGGGAAGGTGGGTATGTGGAAATAGAGGGAGATGGATGGATAAGTAGAATCACAGAAGAGTTAGTGGGTAGAGAGATAAAAGGTAGGGGAAAGAATAGGTGAGTGGGTGGATGATAGATGGATGGGTGGATGGATGGGTAGATGGATGGATGGATGAATGGGTGGATGGACGGATGGGTGGATGGACAGATGGGTGTATGTATGTATGTATGTATGTATGGATGAATGGTTGGATGGATGGATGGGTGGGTGGGTGGATGAATAGATAGGTGGATGGGTGGGTGAATGGATAGATGGGTGATGGATGGTTAAATGGGTGGGTGAGGGGATGTGTGGTGGGTAGGTGGAAATAGAGGAATATGAATGGGTAAGTAGAAGGATGGAAGGGTTAGTGGGTAGAGGGATAAAAGGTAGGTGAGGAAAGGATAGGTGAATGGATGAATGGATAGATGGATGGGTGGATGGATGGATGGGGGATGAATGAATAGATGGATAGGTGGGTGGGTGGATGGGTAGGTGGATGGATGGATAGGTGGCTGAGTGGACAGAAGGAGAGGGGGGTCAGCAGAAGGAGAGGTGAGTGGACAGAGGAGAGGGGGGACTGATGGGAGAGGGGTGTGGATGGAGAAGTGGGTGGAGGGAAGTATAGGGGATGATGGAAGGAGAAGCGGATGAGTGGATGGCATACGCTGGTTGGGTAGGTGAACCAGCAGTTGAATGGGTAACCTCAATATGGACACAGGGAAACCAGGCTCCCTCATGGGACAAAGGTGATGCTTCAGACCTGGACCCCAGAGTGAAGCTCCTACCTGGTGAGACAGATCAGGTGCCCCAAACAAGCCTATACATGAGCCTGGGGGCCTAGAACTGGGGGTGCACCAGAGGAGAGTGAGAACCCTAAAACCACAAGCGTGACCAAGTGCCCTCTCCTTCCCAGGGGCACCCCAAATCCAAGACAGACCACGGCCAGGGCAAAGCCAGGAGGCTGGGGACCCCCTGCAGCGAGCAACTCAGCACAGAGCCCGCCCATCCTGCCCTGTGCCTGAGGAGCCAGTGGGGCAGACGCACATCCTACCATCCTCCTGTCCTTCCATCTCCTGTCTTTCTGGCCCTTTCACCCGGACCTGCCACCTCCAGGGACAAGATTCCCAAGGAGATGAAACAAATGGGGAACGAGGTCTTTGCGTGTTCCTCTCCGCATGGAAAACATCAGTCCCAGCCTGACACCACCTCCGGCTCACCTGGACGCTGGGGTGCTAACTGGTCTGCATGGAAAACAACGCCCCCCCAGTGTGCGGGCTAGAGTCTGAGGCGCTCGCTTCACCGGGACTCACCAGCAGTGCTCAGTGATCCTGGTGCAGGGCCGAAGTCCAGCCCAGTGAGGCCAAACTCTCCCTTCAACACCTTTTTGTTTGGGGGGGGGGGTCACACCCAGCAATGCTCAGGGGTTACTTCTGGCTCTGCATTCATGAATTACTCCTGGGAGTGCTTGGGGGACCCTATGGGATGCCAGGGATTGAACCCAGGTTGGCCGCATGCAATGTGCAAGGCAAACACCCTCCCCACTGTACTATCACTCTGGATCCTCACCTTATTTTTTTTTATATCATTATTATTATTGATTTGGGGCCACACCTAGAGCTGCTCAGGGCTTTCTCCTGGCTCTGTGCTCAGGGATCACTCCTGGTGGTGCTCAGGGGACCAGATGGGATGCAGGGATCAAACCTGGGTTGACCGTGTGCAAGGCAAATGCCCTTCCCATTGTACTATCGCTCGGACTCCCAATGCCCTCTTTAGAGCCCGGGAGAGGGGGTGAGAGGGGGGTACCAGGACACCTAGTTTGCAGGTGCAAAGATCCCAGGTTTATCTCCACCAGCAGGGTTAGTCTTGGCACTCCCTGAACACTAGAGCTGGGATGCTCTAGTGGGCCCGACTCCAGGAGGATGGGGCAGCATTGTGGGTACCCACTGACCTCTTGGACAGAATATCCACAGCAGTGAGTGGCAGGTACCCTGGTTCTCTGAGCACTTCTCGGGTGTCCCTCCCAGTCGAAACTCTTTTTGCTATTTTAGGGCCAGACTTGGCAGTGCTCAGGGATCACTCTCGGCAGCCTTCGGGGACAAAACCTGCATGTGACATACCCTACCCGCTGTACTGTCACTCTGGCCCCCAAAGCTCACGTCCAGTGGTGGGGAAGGGATGGGGGACGATGCTCTGTAGGAAAGTGACTTGCCGGCATCCCTCGAATCATGCCAGAGGAAGTCGCTGCCCATGTGTGTGTGTGTGGGGGGGGCTCGCTCAGGAGAAGCCCTATCTCTGCTCCCCAAGGAAGCTGGAGGAGGCTCCATGAGTGGGTTGGACCGCCTGGTATGTGGGAAAGTCTGGAAGTCCGGTTGGCCTGTCCTCTTGAGGCTAGACACTGGGACATTGCCACTGCCATTCACCCTTTATTTCTGGGTCCCATGCTGTGAGATGTGCACGCACACACATATGCACACATGCACACGCACACACACATGCACACATGCACACGCACATGCACACACAGACCCTGCACTTCCTGCACTCATGCATATGCACACACAAAGACCCTGAACTTCCGGCATGCATGAGTATGCACACACACACACACACACATAGACACACACTATCTTCAGTCCTACACTTCTGGTCTAGCACACACACACAAGCACACATATGCATGCACATGCACGCACACACACACTCTTTATCTTCAGTCCTACACTTCTGGCTAGCACACACACACAAGCACACACACACATGCATGTGCACGCACACAAACACACACACAACCTTCAGCCTACATTTCCAGCCCACATGCATGCATGCACGCACATACACACTCTCTCTTTTTCAGTCCTGCATTTCCTGTGTGGCACCGGAAGCAGCCGTTCCCAGGTGTGGCTCTCTCACCTGTGATGAGCTGCGTGAGCACTCGAGTTTGCTCGTTGAGGATGTTCACGGTGACGTTACGGGCCGACTTGAAGTACAGAGCATTCCCCTGTGAGGAGAACAGAAGAGAGGCATGGGTCGATGGCTCGGCCCAGCGCCAGGCTCCAACTCGGCCGCATCCAGAGTCTTCTTCACCCCACAAATGTGTTCGTCCCTCGCCTGCAGTAGACTCCCCCGAGAGTCACAAGTCATGGGTACTACGTGGATACACAGACACACACTCACCAGGACACATATAGTGGGGATTCCTTACACACACACACACGGACATACACATGTGGATTCCTGACACACACAGAATACTCAGAAGGGTACACACTTAACAGGACACACACTTCACATGGATCCCATACACAGAAACACACCTATGAACACACACACCAGGACACACATGTGGATTCTTCACACACAGACACACACCAGGAAAGAATGTGGATTCCTTACACACAGATATACTCATATGAGCACACACACTAGCACACACCACTTCACATAGATTCCATACACAGACACACACAACCAGCAAAGATTCAGTGTGAATTCCTTACATACACATGAACATATACACATTCTCCATGTAGATCCCTTAGGCACAGAGATAAACTCATATGTGCATACACACATTGGGACACACACTTTACATGGAGTTCTTACACACAGACACACACAAACATCCATCCATCATACACACCAGCACAGATCAAAATGTGGATTCCTTACACACACGAACACACACACACACACTTCACTTGGATTCCTTACACACACATATCAAGACATGCTTGTGGATTCCTTACATAGACACACGCACGAGGCCAGAATTACTGTGGATTCCTTACACAAACATGCGCACACACACACACACATCTGAGGATGACACTCCTGTGTCTGGCCTACACACAACCGCGGGGTTGATCCACAATCTCACCACACTCAAGTCCTCATTCTGCAACTTGGGGTTCCAGCCTAGATGGGTCCCAGCGCTGAAGATGGGGTGGGCTTGGGAAACATCTCTAAAGTCTGGTTAATAATCAATGTCTTTAAGGATTTAAGAAAATGAAGTGCAGACCTTTTTTTAAAAAAAATTTACATTTCTGGTGGCATGAGCATCTATCTCTAGGAGGGAAAAATGGGTTGGGGTTCAACAGCTGAAGTCTAAGAGCTGCTCGGCCCTCCAGGAGAGCAAAGTGCCTAGACCCGGCCCCTGGGGACACCCCCAGCCTGGGAAGAGCACCCTTGGAGACAGACCTCTCCCTGCCATCTCACCCTGCACCTGAAACCAAGGGGGGGGGGCTGCTACACCCTGTAGGTCCCTTGTGCTCTCTCCAGTCCTCAGTTCCAGTTTCTCCTCCTGACACGCTCCCTTCACCTCCAGTGCAGCAGTCAGCACTGGGAAGGCCCCTCCCCCTCCACCAATACTGTGGGACACAGGGTGGCAGAGGTTAGGGGGTGCATATGTGGTGTGTGGGTACCAAACCCAGCCACTGAGAGTCCAGAAAAAGTTTATGCACCCACAACTCCTTATTGTTTAAGCTTCAACATGTGCTATAATCTTTTTTTTTTTTGGCTTGGGGGCCACACCTGGTGGCTGTGCTCAGGGCTCACTCCTGGCGCTGAGCTCAGGGATCACTCCTGGCAGTCTTTGGAGGACCATATGGGATGCTGGGGATTGAACTTGGGTCGGCCACCTGCAAGGCAAAGTGACTTACTGGCTATACTCTCTGTCCGGCCCAGAAATACAATAAAGTCTCACAGAGGCCTGGGCTATTGTTCACACTCACCCCCTTCATTAACAAAGGTATCCAGGGGCTGGAGTGATAGTATAGTAGGTAGAGCGTTTGCTTTGCTCATGTGGCTGACCCGGGTTCGACCCCCACCATCCCATAGGGTCCCCTGAGTACTGCCAGGAGTAACCCCTGTGCATCACCAGGTGTGACCCAAAAAGCAATAAATAAATAAATAATAAAAGGATGCCAAGAATTTTAGGTCACTGACCAGAGAAGAAAAGGCAGTGGCCAGATTTGTCACCACCTCCTACCCCCAGCTCTAGCACAGAAGCCCCCACTAGCAGAGCTGACAGCACCTTCCAGGAATCAGGAACTTCTGATGGAAGGCAACACGAACTGTCACTTTCTTCTCCCTAAAGCTTTGTTGCCCCCTCATCTTTCTCTACCGGGAAAAGTAGATGTGCCACAAGAAACAGGATCCCGGAGAGAGAGATGTGTGGGCCACGTGCCTGTGAACCACTAGGAGCCAGGCGGCCAGCCGTGAACTCGCCCTCCAGTCTTGGGTTTGTGACCAGGGGGGAGTCACCCATGGTGCTTGGTGTGTGGAGACCCAGGTTTGACCCCTGGGACACATGGTTTCCCACGCACCCCTAGGAAGGCCCCCAACTACAGAGCCAACTGCAGCCCTCCAGCACAGGTACAACTCCAAGTTTCCCATTTATCCATTCATGCCTCTATCTAGCTGGCATCTACCACCAACCTGTCATTAATCCATTCATCTATCCATATACCCATCCACCCACCCACCTATTATCATCCATCTATCCATCCATCTATTCACCCACCTATTTATCATCCATCCACTCATTAACCCATCTGTCCATCCATCCATCTATATATCCACCCATCTACCCATCCATCCATCCACTACCTATTAGCATCCATCCATCCATCCATCCACATATCCACCCACGATCCATCCATGTACCTATTTACCTGTTATCCATTTATACAGTCACCCACCCATCCATCATCCATCTATACATCCACCCATCTACCTATCTATCCACCAACCCACCCGCCCATCTACCCATCCATCCATCCATCCATCCATCCATCCATCCATCCATACATCCACCCACCTATTATCATCCATCCATCCATTATAATCCACCCATCTACCTACCCATCCATCCATCCATCCATCCATCCATCCATCCATTCACCATCTATTATCATCTATTAATTCACCCACCTATCCACCCATGATCCATCCACCCATATATTGATCCATGTACCTATCTACCTGTTATCCATTCATCCATCCATCCATCCACCCACTCATCCATCCATAATCTATCCATTCATCCACCCACACGTCTATCCATCTATCCATCCACTCACCTACTATCATCCATTCAGCCATTGACCCATCTATCCATTCATCTATCCATCCACCCAGTCTGCCCACCCATCCATCACTCCCATTCATCCATTCGCTCATCTTTCCATCCACCCATCCATCCACCCATCCCATACACCCATGCATCCACCCACATGTGGTGGCGTCCACCCCACCCCATCCTTCTGTTTATTGGTTTGATTTCCTGGAGAATTCTGAGTGATACAGTCAGTAAAAAAGGGTCCAAAGTGGGCAGCTATAACTTCAGAATTATTTCTTAGGAGGGGAAACAGGCGCTCCTGCTGAGCTAACACAAGCCCAGGCTACACCTCAGAGTTGTCTTCCGTCACCCATGGACAGGGCTCCCATAGGAATGAGGATGGGGAGAGGAGAGAGAAGCTTTGTTCTGGGTATCTGTGAAGACTCTGACGATTTTTGGGTGAGCAGCCACGGTCACGGAGAGATGAAGAATGCACAAACATACTCCTAAGAGTCATGCCAACCCATGGGATGAAATGACAGGAAGGGGCACTGTCTCCTACAGCTTGGGACTTTGGAGGACACAGGGAGATTTTCGGGGTCACAGAGCCCAACAAATGTGACTGAAACGCCGACTAGTCACTACCCTGATTTGGGTCACAACCGGCAGTGCTCAGGGATCACTCCTGGTGACCTTGGGAGACCCTAGGTGAATGGGGATTGGACCTGGGTCAGCCACGTGCAAAGCAAGTGCCTTACTCACTGTACTGGCTTTCTAGTCTTTTTTTTTTTGGCTTTTCTTCTATCAGTTTCTTACCAACAGAGTTTATTTATTTTATTGAATCACCGTGGGCTGGAGCAAGCGATAGCACAGTGGGTAGGGTGTTTGCCTTGCATGTGGCTGACCCGTGTTCGATTTCTCCGTCCCTCTTGGAGAGCCTGGCAAGCTACCAAGAGTATCTCGCCCACAGAGCAAAGCCTGGCAAGTTCCCCATGGTGTATCCAATATGCTAAAAACAGTAACAACAAGTCTCACAATTTGTTGTAAGACGTTACTGGTGCCCGCTTGAGCAAAATCAATGAGCAATGGGAGGACAGTGCTACTGAATCACCGTGAAATACAGTTACAGACTTACCAACTTTCATGATTATGTTTCAGTCATACAGTGATCA
>JAOXYA010143787.1:0-10053 GCA_028565675.1 Sorex palustris | reverse complement strand
GGGACAAATGGAGACGTTACTGGCGCCCGCTCGAGCAAATCGACGACTAACGGGAAGTTAAGTGATTAAGTGATAAAACACACAGCAAAAACTCCAACCACAATTGGCACATGTGCTGCACACAAGTGACACCTTGATGCATCTTTACAAACTGAGCCCCCCTGTGTTTCTAGAGCAAACCCTTCACCCATAGCTCAGAGTCTGCCTGTGCTCCGTCCACCACCCCAACTCCCACCCCTCACATCTACCACTAAAGTTCAATTCCCCCTTTATAGCAGCAAAATTTAAAAAGAGTAAAATTAATAATCACAACATGTAAGGTTCATATCTTCGAATTGAATATGTTTGGATCACAGAAACCTCACCTTTTGATATTATTTTCCCCCATTTTTCTGTACACTGGTGAAAATTTCATCACAGAACTGCAACAGTCCAGAGAAACCTATGGGCTAGAGGAAATAAGAGAGAAATCCTGGATTTTATTCATGACACAGGATACAGAGAAATGCAGATGACTCTGAAAGAAGACTCAGGAGACCAGAGGGAAACGGGGAGAAAACTGTTGAGAATAAACGTGTAGCTTTCGTCTGATTGGCTAGACGAAAGCTAGCCAATTGGAAGGTTCCAATAACGAGGAAAGAGAATAAAGGGGACTGAGTTTTAACAGGTGAAAATAAGATTTTCATTTGAGATCTAGCATATTTGAGGTTTCTAAAGAGCCTCCGGGTTCCTAAGATGATTTGTTTTTAAGAATAATGGTTGGGGGCTGGAGCAATAGCACAGTGGGTAGGGCATTTGCCTTGCACGCAGCCGACCCAGGTTCGATTCCCAGCATCCCATATGGTCCCTCGAGCACGGCCAGGAGTGATTCATGAGTGCAAAGCCAGGAGTAACCCCTGAGCATCGCTGGGTGTGATCCAAAAAAGCAAAAAAAAAAAAAAAAAAGAATAATGGTTGGAGTATCTTTGCTGAAAGATAATTCTCCCCGGTTCTTCCATCATCGGCAGGCAAACATGACACTTACCATCTTTTGTTACAGATTATGATTTTGAGGTGGAGGAAGCTCCCAAGCAGAGCACCCATTAGCAATTCTCAGCCAAATGACTCATCAGCTCAATGCAAGGAACTGAAGATGCAATGCTGCTCAGGCCCATGGTGCTGGGATACCCGGGGGGGCCACCCCTGCAGTGCTGAGGGTCTTCCGGACCACACCTGGTAGTGCTGATTTGAACCCAGAGCCAAATGCCTCACATGCAATAATGTAGTATGGTACTATCCCCTGCTCCACACACCCCCAACCCTGTGGACTATCATGGGAAGGTTATTTGTATAACAGATGTCTCCCTCCAGCTCAGAGGGCAGGTCTGTATCAGTTATCAGAAAAGACTCACCACATTCCCTATAGTCAATAGTACGCTTGGGTGATATGCCCACATTCCCTATAGTCAATAGTACGCTTGGGTGATATGCCCACAGTCTATGGGTATCATCCAGCCATCTCTGTGACCACCCTGTAGGAACTTGGGGATCCTCTAACTTGGGATTCAGGAATTCAGGGCAAAGACATGGACACTCAGGCTTCTGTCAATGCTACAATAAACTTCCAGGGCTCCCCTGAGCTATGAGTCTCATGTCTGCAACAAGCACCCTGGAACTATGATAATGTCGTGTGATAATCTGCAAAAACAGTAAAATCATAAACATTTCTTATCTTCCAAGTATTTCACCATTTAAATTATATGAATCACTGGGGTTTTTTTTTTCTGTTTCAGACCTCACTACATTAAGATATTAACAGTGAAGTGAGAACCTCTTAATATTTTTCATACTCTTAGTAGAATCATGCATTAATTCTGACAGTTAAGGAAAGAATTTCTAGCATTTGGTAGAAAGAACAAAATCAAGATACCACTCAAACATGGTTGTTCAAGAATTAGATCATTTGCCATTCAACCCATAGTTTTGTAAATGGTTTCAGTAAGATGTGTAATGAATTTGATTTGTTTAATTCTAATCACATCACAACTAACCATCAGAATTTCAGAATCTATATTTTTACTAATCATGGAACAAAATCCAAGGAACAAGATATTAAGAAAGGCCTCATAAAATACCCTCTTCCCCTCAAAAGGAGTCACAATCTTATCCCAAGAAATTGTAACTTATCTTAGGAGGTCAAAGAGACTCTGCAGGTGTGATTCAGTTGAAGATCCTGAGACCAGCTGGGCTGGGTGGGGGAGGGGAAGGGCAAAATCTATCTTGGATGATCTGAGTGGGCCCAGTGTAATCACCACTGTCCTTGAAAGACTTCTTCGTCAAGATCATGAATGATCGGTTTGAGGCTCTTCGTGTTCCTAGAGCGAAGAGATGCCATTGGGCTACACTAGCACGTTGACAGGGACAAATGGAGACGTTACTGGCGCCCGCTCGAGTAAATCGATGACTAACGGGAAGTTAAGTGATTAAGTGATTAAGTATATAAGAGAATACAAGCAAGTATGTTAAAACTAAACACAAGTGTGGTGCTTTAGGTACATCAGTGGGCTAGAGCATAAGAGGTCGCACAGCCGCAAATGCAGCCGCACACTGCAGGAAATTCTGCATCACTCTCTCCCAGAAGCTTTGTTTTATAGCCTCTGGATCTTGGCCGCTGATGGGATTTCATGGCACGGGGGGCAGTTTGTGGGGTGTGACTGCCAACCTACTGGAAAATGAGGGATCTGGACGGAGGAGGCCCAGTTCCGATCCAAACAGGCTTGGAGATCTCAGCCATGAGTCCCGCATTCCTGGGTTCCTCTGCTGGTTCCTTCATGCATGAGGCTCGTCCGAGCATGTGGAGAGTGGCCTTGAGCATGGCTGTGGCTGGGTTCTGGAGGTTTCCGGCTGCCGAGGTTCTGTTTGGAGTGGGGGGAGACTCAACCCACCCCCCCTCCAAGGGGCCCTGGTGAAGACAGCCTGGTGCAGGGGCAGGAGATTCTGCCCCGTGGCAGCCTTTGACAATCCCAGTGGCATCCAGGAGCTGAGCGCTGCTTGGTTACACAGATACCACCAGAAAATCTGGGCATGAGGGAGGCCAGGAGGAAGCTGCTCTTGGCTGTGCAGGAACCGACCACAGGAACTGCCTCGCTCCTCTGCGGCACACCAAGTGTGCCCGACCCCAAGTGCAGGCAGTTCCCATGCTTCTGTACCTGGAGACCCCCCCACAGCCTGTTTCAACTGTGCATAGATTGTAACTCCCCGCCCCCAATGGGTCAACCTCAGCGAGGTCTCCTGGGCGTCACCGTGTGGACACTGTATTATTGAAAGATGTCCCTCTGGATAGTGGTGCTCTGGTGAGGGCGGAGTACTGGAATGTCAGAAGTCTGCAAGCATATCATTAACAGAATTGTAAATCTCGGTGCCTGAAATAATATTTTAAAAGATAAACAAAAATAAAGTATCCTATTTGGGAGGCAGGTAGGAGGGGTGAAATCACCTTTCTCATTTTGTCTCCATCAGTTTTAGTTTTATTCTTGGAGGTAGGGGCGGGATGGAGAGGAATGGGTTTTGGACCACATCTGGCTGTGCTCAGGGCTTACCCCTGGCTCTACGCTCAGGGATCACATCCAGTGGTACTCAAGTGACCATTAGGGAAGCTGGGGATCAAACCCGGGTCGGTTGTGGGCCACACAAGAAGCCTAGCCCCCGTACAATAACTCCATTCCCCAGAGTTGATGTTTATCTGTGATTTCTGGCTCCCTGGAGGAAGCACAAGTTCTCTGCTGTCAGAGGAGAGTCACACAACTCCTAAACACAGCCACCAACAGGTACTGACCGAGTCCTTGGAACTTTCCTTTCAGTGTTGGAACAAAGCATCTCAACTCAGAAATCAGTATCACTAAGTAGTTTCTGTGATCAAAGGATATTAAAGCCAACCTAAGCCTTTACCCTAGAAGCGCTTCTATTTTTATTTCTTGATCAGGATGGCCACAGACTAGATGCCCTGGACAAGAGAGGGTCGTTTCTGCCCTATTCTGCTTTCACACACACAAGCACTTGCACCTGCACCCAAGGGTTTTTCTAGGCTCCGTGTTCTACACCCCCTAAAACAGTCTCTCTTCTCTTGGCACACACCGTTTGCACGGGAAGAGTTTTGGATCGGGAAGACCGGGATGGAAGCACTTGGTGGCAGCGTTCTTTTCCAAACTTGGCTAGGGTTGCCGCCATCCCGCCCGCTCCTCGTGCAAACACACGATTCGGCACCCCTGGCCCTCTGGGCGCTGTGAGCCATGGTGCAGGCCTCTCTCTCTCTCTCTCTCTCTCTCTCTCTCTTTCTCTTTCTCTTTCTCTTTCTCTCTCTCTCTCTCTCTCGGAGGCACCCAGGACTTCCCTGCATTTCATCTCTCCCCGCCAGCGGCTGCCTCTCCTGCAGACACCGAGCCAGACTTTGTTGCAGCCTGCGAATCCTTTTCCACGCCAGTGCACGATGCCAAAATCATTCCACGAGGCCCGCTCCAAGTTTTTCTGTCAAGAGAAGCTTCCAGCCTGCTGTATGGCAGATTAGCATAGATCATTAAGACCACGCTCACTCCAGAGCAAACTGGCAGTGCCACTTCCTCAGTTGAACAATGGGGTGGGGGAAGCAGATGCTTCGAGATGCTGGTCCATTCCCAGGACGCTGATTTCTTTAAGAATTCAGAGAAGTTCGTGAAAACTGACTCCAAGGAGCAAGAATCAGTTGAGGCACAATAAAATATAGGGACCTAGCCCGAGAGGAAGTTATTTAGCAGCGGCTCTTAGAAATGTGCCCTTTGCCCATCAGATCTTCTTTTATTTCTACTTTCTTTCTTGCAGTTATGAGAAGAACTGTCCAGGAATGAGAAGTCTACAGGCCAAATGCTTTCTGCCAAGTTGCACTGTTTTCACAGGAAGCAAAGGGAAAAATCACACAGGGTTAGAGCAACCTAAGACAGCGACCTGGCTCTGTCAGGGTGACCAGTGGCCGGTGGTCCTGGAGAAACGCCTCCAGTGTAGATCCACTGTCTCCCTGGAAACAGACCAGGCATTTCTGAGCAGACCCTCCTCAACCCAACCCACACTGGCACCATTCCTGGCAAGAGGTGTGTTTCCTGACGGAATGAAACAAAAGATGAGGTGATGAATGGAAGGCCCTGCTCTCCCAGTGCTGCAGAATCACTCTCTCCTACTTGAACACGTGATTCTGGAAGAGTTTCCAGTTCCTCAAATCAAAGTTCTGTCTGTTGAGCCCCCTCAGGAAATCACTTTGAATCTGTTTCTAAAAACTTGTTGAATTTTCTTTCCACTAAAGCTAACTTGTCCTGTAGTTTAAAAAATAAAAGAAAATGACACACCTAGGGACATCCACAAAACAACTCTGCCTAACTTGAGATGTTAGCATCACTGTGCAGGGGGTAATTAAAGGTTCATCATCACTTATCACCAGGAAATTCAAATCAAGAGGACAATGAGGTATCACCTCACTCCAGTGAGAATGACACATATCAAAAAAATATAGAATTTCTGTTGGGAATAATATATGTTGGAGGGAATGTGGGGAGAAAGAAACTCATTTCACTGCTGGTGGGAATCCAGTCTAATTCAACCACTGTGGGAAACAGTATGAAAATTTCTAAGAAAAGTAAGAATAAAGTTAAAGTTGTCCTATGACCCAGCAATTTCACTTCTGGATGTAATGTCTCCAGGGCTCAAAGGGGCATATGAGGATTACAATTCACTGCAGTTCTAAGTACTATAGCTAGAATATGAAATCAACCCTGGTGTCCAACAGCAGATGAGAGAATGATGAAGTCATGGGATCCATGTACACAATGGAATACTACGAAGCTGCAAAGAAGGATAAAATAAAGCTATTCACTGCAACTTGGATGGAACCCGAAGATGGCACATTGACAGAAGTCAGAATAAGCCAGATAAATATCAGATGAACTCTCTGTGTATAAAGTAAAATGACAGGAGAAGGTAAGGCATCCAAGTGGGATCCCTAGATCACTCTGGAACAAGGACCACGTAATTAAAGACAGGGAAGAAAAGAAACTGTAGGATGGGAAAAGAAGAAGAGGTAAGTGGAATGTAATGGGAGCGGAGGGAACTGCAGGCACACTGGTGGTGATACGAGATGCTGTTTAATTATGTATCTGAACCATGGAACCAATAGAACTGAAAGTATGAGATTCAAGCTACAATAAACAGAACTCTGCCTGTCAAGGAGACAGGCCACCCTTAAGGCTGGGGGTGGCAGGAAAAATGAGGACACTGGGGAAGGGCAGTTGACACTGGTGATGGGACAGGTGTTGAAAATTTTATGCCTGAAACTCAGCAAGGAATAACTTGGTCAACGATTGCACCTACAGAAAATTTTGATTATACAAAATCCCACAGGGCATAGACTTTCAGAAAATAATTCTGACCAAATGTGAGGTATTTGAGTCTCAACCAAGAGCCACTTCCGAAGGAGGCAACCAGGCCTTGGAACAGGCCCTTCCCGGTTCTCTGAGTGACTCAGCAGCTTCTGACAGTCCCTTGAAAATAGAATCTAATCATCTTTGTCTCTGGAGGGAATAAACTTCTAAAAATGCAAACCTACCGACGAGTACAAATCAAATGATAAAAGCGAGCATCAAAACAGCTACTGCGTAAGGCATTTGTTTGCTTGGCTGTCTCTTTCAAGGTTTAATAACGGGGTGAGGAGGGACAAGGGGGAAACTAGATCAATCCACCCAGCATGTGCTGAAACAAAACCACCCAGGAATGATTTTCCAATAGCCTTCAAGCTGCAGACCCTCGGCCACCATCACTGCTCAGAATGAGACAGTCTATTGCCCAGACCATCCTGTCCACAGGGGTCGCCTCCCATTCTGATTCTTCACATCACTTCCAGCCAGGAGCTCGCTTTGGCTCAGAGGGTGCCACATGCAACATCCCCCAAATGCTATTCATACGACTGAGAAGGAAAAGAATTCTCAAATAAGTTTCAAAACAAATTCGGACTGCCAGCAAGGAGCAATGTTGAAATGAGTTGGTCATCTTGATCCAAGAGGTTAGAAAGGATGTTTCGCCCTAAAGATCTGGTTGAAAGAGGAAAAAACCTGCATGATGCCAACTGGATGTGCTAATAATAGAGCCATCACGATGCCTGCGTTTGGGCTGGCAGCTGCCAGCATAAATCCCTCCGCTCCCTCTGCCTCCCTTCCCCCTCTCTCTGTCATCTCTCATGCAGAGGCTCTCTGGCTCCTAACCAGAGGAAGAAAGGGGGAGACTTTGCTTTGAAGAAAGGTCAGGAAAACTGGAGAGAACACTGTAAGGGAGACATCCAGGGGCTGAGTTTCAGTGCCCTGGGTTCGAGGGCCAAAGGCCAGAGAGAATTCAAACAACGCTGTGAAAACCCGCATCTCGCTCAGCCTTTTCAGGCCCAAGTGTCACTCAGGCAAAAAAAATAAACATCATGATGCACCAAGGAGGGGACCCTTGGGGACTTCTCGGACACAAGGGAAGTCCCTAAGCACAGACACAAGCCTTGGAGCGAGAAAGGGTCTCAGCTCTGCAGGAGGGGGTGTGATTTTGACCACAGCACTAATGGTGGCTCACACATACACACGCACACAGAGAGAGAAAGAGAGAGAGAGAGAGAGAGAGAGAGAGAGAGAGAGAGAGAGAGAGCTAACACCCTGGTGCCCCGACCCAAGCAGCACCCTTTCCTGGGACCCTGCACTTGCTGGGTGACTATCACAGGGAGCGATCCCTGGACCCTCTGAGCAAGGCTTTGGGATAACCTCTGTGGAATGCTCGGCGTTGGGCTTGCTGCCCTCTTCATGAATCCTTCACTGTCTCCTTAAAGGTGCCCCGCAGTGTCCAGAGACCGCAGTGCAAGCCCAGGCGGACACCAGAGCTGGTCCTGAGGAGGCAGTTGGAGGTGCTGGGGGACTGCTGTCACTGGGCTGAACCCGCAGTCTCGGGGGACAAAGGGAAGATCCTTCAGAAACAGGGGAAGGGGACTCGAAGGAAAGAGGAAGCCCCCCATTATTTGATAGATGTGGAGCGTCCCCCCCAGCCACCTAGCCGCCAGGAAAACCTATCCCAAGACAATTCTGCAGGAGTGTGGACATATGCATAAGGAGCCCACTGGATGAGGTCTCATATGTTTGGGGGGTGTTTTCTTCTCTTTTCTTTGACAGGGTGACACCCCACAGTGCTCAGGGCCCACTCCTGGCTCTGCGTTCAGGCATGCCTCCTGCTGGTACTCAGGGATCACCCCTGGCGGTGCTCAGGGGGTCTTACAGGTTACTGGGGATCGAACCTGGGTCGGCTATGTACAAACACCTTTCCCACTGTACTCTCTCTCCTGCCCCACCTTTCAGAACATTTAAAGATGTTACTTGCAGTGTGGAGTTCGACTTGTTCACTTTTGACGCCCCCGGAAAGGGCCATGTCCCTGCAACCCTCTCAGCTTGATAGTCGGAGGGTTGGAAAAGGAACGGCTGGGCGTGTCCACGCTCCAGGAGGAACAGGACCTCCTCAAGACAAGAACCCCGAAAGGGTCCCAGCCAGTGTCCACTGAGGGGGCTCTGCGCATCTGAGTGACTGAGAATTCCTGAGCTTCCTGCTCTGACTCCAGTCTCTGCTCCATGAGGAAGGCAGGACAGAGTCCATTTCAGCTCCCCCAGGAGTTCTAGGCCCCCTGGCTCCCCCAGGGAAGGCACCAGGCCCCCTTCTCACTGGCAGTGGTGGGCATCACACTGTAGAGGCCATAAGGCTGGCGGCTCTTTCCTGAGTCCCTTGTCTCTGTCCCCTGCCATGGCCCACGGGCCTCCGGAGCACCTTGAGCGACGGGACGTATTTCTCTTGACATACGGTCAGTGCACAAATAGCTCCTTGGGGCAGGAGCCCCTCGAGGCTCAGCTCTGGCGCAGGACAGAATGTGCCCCTTGTTTAGAGCAAACAGAAGATCCCGGGGAGTCAGACTCAGCAAAGGAAGTCGCACTTGCTGGAAAGACGAGGCTCTTTTCTTGTCTCTGAATATCCTCTCCCGGGGCCAGAATTACTCTTCTCTAACTTTGGGGTTTTAGGAAAAGTGGTAATAGCATGTGACAGATGGACATTGTCCTCAGAACATCCTTCGCCAGCCCGGGGCCTCAAAGGCACCTAATTGACAGATCCGGAGATGGATGAGATTGCTCAAGAAGGAGAGGCTGGCCAGCACCCACACGACTCAGACACAGGGAGACCCGGACAAGTGGGAAATTGGGGCTCAGGGAACAGAGGCCGGTGATGCAATCGGCCAAAGAACAGGGCTAGACCCCATTCAGGCAAGCCTTAAAGTTCAAGATTTAAACGTAATGCATTTCTGAAAATCACAGTTGGTGCCACACTGTCATCATTATCACCCAAAATTCATTTGACACAAATTATTGCATCTTTCCATCCTCCCAGAATGGCAGTCTCTGTTTTCTTCTTCTGAGGGCCAGAGGGAACATGGATAAAGTGAGGAACTGTTTCAGAATCTGTCAAAGACCACCTTGGAGACGATTCACCTCACCAGATCCTGTCTGGGCAAGTGCCTTATCCGTTATCCTTCTGCTCTGGCCCTTCCTGTCGCTTGCAGAGTCCTATCCATGGCAACAAGGGTCGCCTCTTCTCCATCCAACTTACAGTTACAGCAGAGCACAGGCCACTCCAGTTAGCTTCCAGCATTTAAAATAAGTGGGGTACCCAGGAGATAGCACAGTGGGTAGACACTTTCTTAGCACACAGCTGATCCAGGTTCTATTCCTGGCACAGCATATGATCTCCTGAGTCCCACCAGGAGTGATCCTTGAGTACAGAGCCAGGAGTAAGTCCAGGATACCACAAGCTGTGTCTTCCAAACCAAATATATTATGTATATGTATATGTATATGTATATGTATATGTACATATGTATATATATCTCACTGTATCACTGTCATTTCATTGTTCAGCAATTTCCTCGAGCAGGCACCAGTAACGTCTCCATTCGTCCTAGCCCTGAGATTTTAGCAAGTGCCACATTGGAGGCTC
>JAOXYA010143766.1:0-10054 GCA_028565675.1 Sorex palustris | reverse complement strand
CCATGTTGTACCACTTGTATGTAAATTTCATGACTTCATCTTTTCTAACAGCTACATAGTACTCCATTGTGTAGATGGACAGTACAGTCATTTTTGTCGTTCTTCGTTTCGGCAGCCTAGTTCGGCCTTGTGATTTTATCAGTCTCTTCTTTCTCATCCTTTTTAACGCTGCTGTATTGGTAGCTCTTTCAGGGTCAGGGGAATGAGACTCATTGTAATTACTGGTTTTGGCATATTGAATATGCCATGGATAGTTTGCCAGGCTCTACCGTGCGGGTGGGATACTCTTGGTAGCTTGCCATGCTCTTCGAGAGGGATAGAGGCTTTTGGGGCGGACTCTAATCGCCCTTGCAGGTGTTCCCATGGTTTAAACCATATTTGAACCCTGATCAAATATGGTGCTACAAACCTGCAAGATGGGTATTAAGTGTCTTATGATGTGTAGGACCACCGTCTCCTTCGTGCAAAATTCTACTTCACAGAGCGGGGAGAAAGAGCTGCAAAGTTTAAGAAGAGAACCCCCAGAACGACCACCAACTGGGAGCTCTTTGGCACTATTGCAGCAACATGGGAAGATGCTGTCACTGACAACATTGACAAGGAATACGATAAACTGGTTCAGCACCTCCATTATTGTGCGAGGAACACCAATAGAGAGATAGCCACAAAAAAATGTCTGTCTTCGAAAACTCTGGAGCTTATTTGCCAACATGGCTTGGTGCATGCCTCAGGCAACCACAAGCAAACATCCGAGGTTGCAAGGCAGTGCAGAGAAGTGATAAAGGAAGACCTCAAAGAGAGAAGAGCAGCAGTGCTGGTAGATGCGGTAGAAGCTGGGAAAAGCATTTGCAATGCCCACCTGTCCTTTGCCAACTACAAGACCAAGATGACTGCCCTCCGATGTCCTGATGGACCTATTACATCTTCCAGAAGGGCAATGGAGAAGATTATCCATGACTTCTACTCATATCTCTTTGATAGCCACGTCCACCTGCCCACATACCAAATTCCACAGAATGGATGTCATTCCCAACGTTCTCCCTTCCAAAATCTGACACGCCATTTCGTTGGTAAAGAAAGGAACAGCACCTGGTCCAAACAAGGTCAGACCTGAACACCTGAAGAACCTGCCGTCACTACTCATCAATACACTGGCTCGGCTCTTTACACACTACCTGTCTGAATACAAGGTTTCGTCCCAGTGGAAAACCATCAGGATTGTACTATTGTACAAGAAGGGAGACATCCATGACATTGGCAACTATTGCCAGATCTGCCTATTGTCTGTCATCTTCAAGCTGTTCACTTGAGTCATCCTGAATAGGATTGGCAGAACACTAGATGAAGGACAACCATGTGAGCAAACCAGGTTCTGAAAAGGATTCAGCACGATTGACCACATCCATACAATAACCAAGCTCACTGAGGTTTCTCGGGAGTTCAAGATGCCGCTCTAACGTTAATTGATTTAAAGAAGGCCTTTGATTCTGTTCAGACTGAAGCAGTAATCAAAGCCCTAACCAAACAGGGCATTCAAACTCAATACATTAGGATCCTCTATGAGCTGTATTACAGATTCACTACCAAGATCTCACCATTCTACAAGGAAGTGATCATCCATGTCAAGAGAGGGGTTCAGCAGGGTGATACCATTTCACCAAAATTCTTCAGTGCCACCCTTGAGAACATCATGTGATGACTGAATTGGGAAGGAATGGGAGTGAAGATAGATGGTCGGCAACTACACCACCTCCCCTTCACTGATGACATCCTTCTAATAACACCAAACATTAGCCAAGTGGCACAAATGCTGGCGGACTTCAACTGTGAGTGTGGAAATGTCGGATTACAGCTGAATATCATGAAGACAATATTTATGAGAAACGGTCTTGTTCCTGACGTTTCATTCGTTTTCAATGGAATGAACATCTCTGAATGCAAGGGTTATGTGTACCTAGGTCGAGAAGTCAACATGACGAATAACCTGGCACCTGAGTTGCACAGGAGAAGGAGAGCGGCTTGGAACACCTTCAAGAGCATTGAAGAATTAGCTAAGAGGATGAAGAATCTCCGGCTCTGGTCACATCTCTTTGATTGCACTGTTCTTCCTGCATTAACATATGCCTCAGAGACCTGGGCCTTATGAAAACAGGATAAGAATGCTATTTGTGTCTCCCAAAGAGGAATTAAAAGAGCTATGCTTGGAGTATCACACTCCACTCAAGTGAGAGAAAAAATTCAGAGTTCCGACCTCTGTTGACGATAGAGAATCAGGGAAACTCTCATTTGCCAAGGCATCAAAAATCAGATGGGCTGGACACGTAATGCGATTTGGAGATGACTGCTGTTCTAGAGCCATTACCTACTGGATTCCAAGGGACATAAAAAGATCGTGTGGCCGCTCACCGACGAGATAGTCAGACTTCTTTGTCAAGACCCTGAATGATCGGTTTGAGGCTCTTTATGTTTCTGGAGCAAGCAGATGACATTGGGCTACACTAGCATGTGACAGAGACAAATGGAGATGTTACTGGCGCTCATTCGAGGAAATCGATGAGAAACAGGATGTCAAGTGATCAAGTGATCAATTTTTGGAAAACATGGTCCTAGGTTGTTGGGGTATAGCTGGAGATACAGTAGTGACTCTACGCCATCAGAAAGCTAGAGGACATCATCATGCCACTGATACTTTCATCCTGCGGATGATGCTGGCCAGACAGCGGTGCTGTGCCCTTTGGGCCTCAGTGATGATGACAACAGCAGCTGCAGTCGGGACCCACACTGGGCCCAGGGTGGCTACTGTATATGGCTCAAGTGCTCATGGTGGGTCACCACTATAAATCCAGCAGAACCTGACAAGACATACTTGCCCCCATCTTCAGGTCTAGTCACCAGCCAATTGGCATTCAGGGAGATTTTCTTTCATAATATGTTGTAGGTGACAGTGGCAGCATTGAAGGATGATCCAGGGGAAGAATTGTGGCAGGGACACCCCAAACCGGAAATCCATGGTGGGAATCCAGGGTATCCCTCAGCTCTGGGATCCATGTTCTGCAGAGGTGCCAGGAAGACCGCTAGTCATTTACACAAAAATTCTTCTGGGGGTGGGGTTGGGGGGCTCGGAGTCTGTGAGGGGGCCATAACCATAGAACTGAGAGCTGTGGTATCTCCACTGGCTGTGGTGCCAGAAAGGCCATCTTCATGAGTCCCTTTACTCTGGGCCAGAGCTCAAAGTGTGCCAGGTTGATTTTGCCTAGAGGCAGTCTTTCACATAGAGATTTAAAGGACACTTATGTTCATTTGCACAGAAATTTTATGACCTGATTGGTGAACTTTTCAGAGCACTCCCAGCTCTGGCGCCAGCAGCCACCAGCTTGGGAATCCCATATTGGATTTTTATTAAAAGGTTGTTTAGACAAATAAACCAAAATAAAAAGGAAATATCCAAGCACAGTTACCTGGGTTTTGCAAGGCCTGAAATACCTACTCTTTGGTACTTGAGCGAAAATCTTTGTGCTGTCCTTGGTGTTTGTACCCAACACATCCCCACAGAAGGTTTTCAAGGTGGAACTGTCCCTGGGTTTACCCTTTCCACAGGACTTATCTTATAATACAGGGGAGACAGAGTTGTGTGAATAATATTGAAAGAGGTCTTCTGATAAGGTGATTTGAAGACAGTGGGGGATGAAAACACTTTTGTGCACGTGACAAAATAGAACAGAATAAAAGGACAAAGTCATGGAGCACATGATAGCTTTTATAGTCTTAAGATTGCCAAACCTTCACTGAGCTCTGTTGTGCAGTGATACAGAAATTCTTGTGTGCAGAGCGGTGAACACTAGATGTTTGTTGTGAGAGATAGTGTGTAACTATCGATTGGACTGAAGGCAGGTGACATGAGGGATGACAAGAGAAGCCTCTTCCTGGAAGCTAATAAGATTTGTAGGAACAACTATTACTTAAAACTTAGATTCTATGTGGAAGGAAGGGATACGCAGGCAGACCCCAAGATTCTTAGTCCATTGAAGCTATTGTGTGTGGTACGCTGAGACTTAAACCATGCAGCATAATAAACCTTCCTGAAAAACTATTAAATTCTGCTAGTAATAATGTATCACTATTTATTCATCAATTGTGATAAATCACATCGATGTAAAATGTTCTTATTGAGAGAACCTGTTTTGAGAGTGTGAAGGGGCATCTGTGTTGGCAATGGAAGTAAGACAAGAACAAGAGAGATACCTCAGTGAACAAAGCACAAACTTTGCCTGTATGAGACCAAGGTTTCATCTCTGTCTATGCATGATTTTCTTGTACCACTGGAAATGATTCTTAAGCACAGAGCTACTAGTAACCACTAAGCACTGCTGGGTGAGGCAGAAACACACACAGTAGGGTACTAAGTTGGTTTGACCTATATTTTGGACTATGTGATTTTCAATTAAAGGGGAAAAACAGAATACTTATTTAATGCTCATGTTTTAAGCCTCATTATACATGACAAGTAATCACTATAGTTATAAAACATAATTTGATGATTAGAATTTTATTCCCCATTTCCAGTAAAATTTCTTTGCATATTTCTATAAAATGAAGAAAGGTATAGACAAAAATAAGAACATCTGCAACTATTTCAATAAACGACTACTGATAAGAAAATTGTTTTGGATTGTATAACATATCAATATATTGTCTGCAAATACTACATTGACATCATTTTAACCAACATAATGTATATTTACTACAGATATGTTAATATTCAAAGAATGTCTAATGGGGGGGAGTTGTCCTTTCACATGCCCCTTTGAATATAGACTTGCATTTTTTTACAAGTTATATGTTACTACGTACATAGTCTCTTTTCTATTAACAAAATATAGAAAATGAGTAAAACTACTTTGAGATATTTTTGTGAGGATTACAAATTATGACCGTCTTGTTGACATTGTCTGACACTTATGAACAACTCTAAAATTGGTGGCTAGAGATGGCGTATAAGGAGTTATAAAGATCAAATATCTTGATTTGAGTAGAGTGCATGGGATTCTCATTCTACAAACATGCATTGATCATTCCTTCATCTATTCATTGCTTCATTTAGTCAGCAAATGATGGTGTCCACTAAATATTGTAGCTCTGCAAAAATAAAGAAGACTTGATCTCTGTTCTAAGGGAGTTTAACTCGGGAGGAGGATAAAAGGCTCACAAACAGTGATGGAATGGTGAACAAAATAAAAATTTTAATACAAAAAGTAAAAGTGCTACAGAATATCTGAAAACTGAAAATTAATTTCTATATGGTCAACCTCTGAGAAATCTTGGTCCCAACCTAAAAGGTCAGACAAGTTGGCTTCATGGAACACATAAAACATACAAATAAGCAAAGTCACAACTTCTTTACTCTACATAATTATTCTATTTTCCACAGGGCCTTTAGAATTTATTGGAGTATTTTAACAATAAAATTATAAATTTTAATAGGTGTTACATTATATTTTTAAGTTCTATTTCATGGATAGTTTATTAAAATGGATCATTTTTCTTGAGTATCTTGAAGTGAGCTATATTAAAATGAAAAGCAATTTCTAAGACTGATTTATTTAATCACAAAAATAGAAGCCACCTCCAATTTCTTATTACTGGAAATGTGACTTTTATTGGAATGGTTACACTTATCATTTACTTTGTAGGGGTCACAAAGAAAAAAAATTTAAAAGGTAAAATTATATTTGAAAAACCTTTCAATCAAAACTTCAGTTTTCAGACTTTTTATTATCAGGATTAATTATAATTGTTATCACCATATCATTGTTTATATAGTTTCCAATAAATTATTTCAATTGTAAAGAAAGAACTCTTAAATTTTGCTCTTAAAACTATATATAATAATTAGTAGTGGTCTGCAAGATAAAATTTAGTTGCATGGATTACTATTACTATCATTATTAATTGGAGAATTTTAAATACAGATTTTCTAATGCTGTTATCAACTCAGAGAACTAAGCACAGCATCAATCTGGTGCAAGTAATTTATGAATGTCACATAGATTCCCATACTCTAAGAGTGATTTTAGCACAACTGTATATACAGCATGCTGGTTGAAAGTGTAATTTCTGGAGTCAGACTAACCGGGTACAGCTTTTGGCCTCTTTTGTCAGTATGACCTCTGACAAATTACTTACATTTTTCTACACAGAACTTTCTCATCTATAAAATGGGAAGTGACAACTAAAGGAAGATTTCTTCTGCCACATCCATTTTAGGCATTTAACAGTTAAATGAGGAAATCACCAAGAATTGCAGCAAATCTGTAAGGACTGTTAGCATTATGAAGGAGCTTCAGCAATTCTTGACAATGGTTATCATTAGCTCTATTCTACAGGAAAAAGTCTGAAAGATATAAAGGGCAAATGATTTGACACATAGACACAGGGTTTAGAAGGTATCAATAGACTGATCTAAAGAGTCTGACTCTAAAACTTACTCAAGCAGAAAAAAGCAATAACACATTTGACTTTTTCTAGTTGTTTTTAGTGTAGTGCTTGTTCCCATGTATGAAACAATCCCTGGATGTCTTACACTTGTTAATACACATTTCATGCTGCAGTTGGAAGGTAAAAGTGTCGGAATGCTACAAATGTAGGATATAAAGTGTCAGGATGTTATTTTAGAAATGTGGTCATGAAAGGAAGGGAGAGAAGTGGCTGTATAGTGTAGCTCAAGAAAATATGCCTGACAGCATGGTAGATTATTGGATGCCAGCCCATCTGAACTAGAAATAAGTCCAAAAAATAAGAAATGTATTCCTTTTCCTGCTAGGTTGAGGATAAATGTTTATTTAAAACAGGATTTTTATGAATATAAAGTTGTGGCATGTAAAAATAATTATTGAAGTGACATGGTTTATAACTGTATATAGGATTCAGGTATACAGCATTATGGTTTGATATCTCTATATGCTATATTTATGATCTCCACCAAAAGTCTAGTTCCCATTCATCACCAAACAATTGACCTCCTTGACTTGTCTTTTGCCATGAAACTCTCTACTTGCCTATTACTCAGGTAAGGATTCTCAGTAGTGTGTAGTGCTTCTAGCAACAAGAACTGTTGGTGTTTTCCTAGAGGTTCCCAGACCCAAATTCTAAAAAGTCTGATCAAAGAAGAAATATTGTTATCTTTGCAGTATAATAGTGTTATAAATAGGTTATTTTTGAAGTATTATTTTTAGATGGAAAACGTTAGAGAAATAATTATTTGAGATAATTATCACAAGTTTTGGCTAAGTCCAAGTCCTTAAATGTATAGGTGCTATTGACCACTTACTGAGTTCCATGCTGAATGGTCTAAGTAAAAGAAAACAATATTATTCATATTTTTGACAAAAATCGACTAATTTTTGCAAAAATGTTCTTTTTTCCTAGTAACAGACTAACAACATTCTTCAGTTTCTCTTCCAAGTGATTAGCATTATATGACTAAATTCTGCTCCTTGTAATGAGAATTATAATAATACATGCTTCTTCCTGTGTGAAAGACTGCATGAAAACAGTTTCTGTGTGTTACTCTGTTGTTTCTTTTTCTTTCTTTTTAAATTTATCTATCTGAAAAAAGAAGACAGTTTCTGAGGAATTTAATGTGAGAGAAATTACACATAAAATTTTTAAGATTTCTTCCTCATGGCATAGACATAGTAACTACCAACTCCCAGTACCAATTGTACTTTATGTGAGAGATAAACTTCCCTTGGACTAACAAATTAATTTTTCTATATTTTTCAGTTAATATGCTACTTTTAGAAGAAGCAGTTATTAGCCTTCTTTAAGATCCTTATTCAAGAATGCAAGACATTTTCCCAGGGGGAGCTGCGAACTGTCAACCTCTTCACACCTTCTCCCTTTCTCATTCATAACTTTAAGAATCATGGACTAAAGAATATTTTTCTTCACCAAGATTATACTTCTAACTAGGAATGGGCTTTCTCCAATGACTGAAGAAAAAGTGGACACAAAGGCTCACATTCTTCTCAACTCTCTGGGAGGTAACTGTGAAAGTCATTCATCTCAGTGACAAAATTCTTTATAAGGAAGTCTAAAGACTTTATTGAGACTTTATGATTGAACATTCTTTTCTATTTAATCTCCTTCCACTTCTTACACAGGTATTGATGCCAAGAATGTTCCTTTTGGGAGAATGATCAAGATGGAAACAGAAATTTTCATTTACTTGGCTAAGGATTTTGAAAGGATTTAATTTATATATGAGTCTTATAATTTAATTCCAAGCAGCATCTACTTTTATAGCAGATATATCAATATTCGCTTATTTAAAACAAAGTATTTCATTATATTTAAATTTTAATACAATAAAAAATGAAATAAAATGTTTCATTAATTTGAAGTTAATATCAGAATGGGTGTTAACAGGTTCCAAATAATTCTTTGGTCTTTGAATGAAAAGCCAGCTCTATTTGCCATTGTGAGAGTTTAGGAATGTTTCAAAACTCTTAAGATTTTCATATTATTATATGTAAAATGAGACTGATCGATAGCACAGCAGGTAGGGCATTTGCCTTGCATGCAGCCAACCCAGCTGACCCAGGTTCTATTCCTCAGCCCCTCTCAGAGAACACGGCAAGCTGCAGAGAGTATCTCGCCCACTTCTATATGCCAAACACAGTAACAAGTGTCACAATGGAGATGTTACTGGGCCTGCTTGAGCAAATTGATGAACAATGGGAGGACAGGGACAGTGACAGTGATATTTAAAATGGAATTATATTAGCACTATTCATAGTGTTATGCGAGGATAAAAATGGTAATCTAGTGAAGGCAGTTCCTGGACAATAATAAATGCTTAATAATGTTGGCTTTTGTTATTTCGTTTTGACTGCCCAGTTATTCCTATTACCTATACCAAAAGTAAAATTGACTACTCAGTCAGTTATAGCTTCACAGTTCTCTATTCTCTCACATTTGGAACACCTTATTTTGCATAGTCTGTTTACCCTTAAAGGTCTATTTAAATTGTAACCCTTGTGAAGTTCTTGGCAACTTTATCTGGGTCAAATATCTCCTTTGACTGGACTTCCATAACAACTTAATGTGGTCTTTGTTATAACATTTACATGTAATCTCTGCAACTAAATTGTAGTCCTATGGCTGATTTATGTTTATACAGCTCTTATACAGTACTCTGCATAAATAAAGGGATCATAAATATTCATAGCATGAATGAATTAGGTCAACACAATGTCCTCACCTGGAATTTGCATATATGCAAAATAAAATTCAAACTCATAATTATCAAGTGCAAATCTGATACCAAAATTGTCATGCTAGATAAGATATCACATTTCTCAGCAGAAAGATTTTCACAGAGTGCTATCAGATTATTCTACGTTTATTAGCAAAGGAATAAAATATAAGTAGAAACAAGAATATTTAAAAATATCTGTAAATTACTTATTAAGGACTTAAGTGTTGGAATTTTAATTATGTTTTTGTTATCAATACTTAACCAAACACATGTCATATGGTAGCCATTTTTTCAAGAGCTTTAGAAATAATAAGCTATTTAAGTCTCATAACAACCCTGTGAAGTTACTGCTGTTGTTAGATTCATTATATGGATGAACAGAGGAACAGAAAGAATAAATAACTCAATACCACTTTGGCAGAAAGTTGTGGAGATTTATGCTAAAAACTCTATCCTTTCCTGCTGCACTCTTCTTTTTCTTACCACTTTTTTGGGGGTGGGGAGCAACCTCTCTGTACTACATTAAGATTTGGGCATTCTCAATCTGAACAGGAGGAAGGAAATAATAAAACTCAGAGAAGAGATTAACGAGATGAAAATTCAAAAAACAATCTGAAAGATCAATGAAACCCAGAGCTGATTCTTTGAGAAAATAAACAAGATCGATAAGCTCCTAGCAAAACTCACAAAGAAAGAAATTAAAAAAAACCTAATAAATCGAATCAGAAATGAAAAGGGGGTCATTACAACAGAAACTACAGAAATTCAAAGGATCCTCAGGGAGTACTTTGAGAA
>JAOXYA010143741.1:0-10054 GCA_028565675.1 Sorex palustris | reverse complement strand
CAAGTCCATTAATTTTAATTTTTTCCTTTCTTGAAAAGCAGAGTGAACCCTGAATTGTCTTAATAGCTATGGCTTTCTAAACTAATATATTTAGTTTTTCTATTGATTACGTGTACACAAAAGAAATTGGAATTCCATCCAGCCTGTTTTCCTAGAGGTCTGGGCATCACTAGTACAGACTTCTTGCTAGATATGTAAGAAGTGGGTAAAGAGTACCTTCACCCATGGGAAGATGATTCTCTTCTAACTAATCTCCAGTTTTTATTTCAGCTATATCCTAACCTCCATACTTTAAGACATCTTCTGGTAGAAAGTCTGACCAAAGTCTCCCTTCTTACAAAACTCTGTTCCACATTCCATGAACTACATGATAATCACCCTAAACTTGTCAGCAAGGGAGTATTTCATAGACTGTCATATCAATGGATAATTTATGCCCTTTGGGAAACCACTCTTGAGGCCATAATGGATGTTTCACAAAGACTCATATGTTATCTGTGGATCTAGGGCCTCTCTTTTCTTACCACGACAATAGCAGGACCATTACTCACTGGACATGGTAATGGCTCTAATTATCTATGCCTCAGTAAATAACACCCACCACCGCCAATGTGCTCCTCCTGCAAGTTAGATCCTGTTCATTTCATCCTCTTCCTGCCTGCTGGAATAAAGCTGTAGGAATGGCTAGGATACCTATGGGTTTGACTTCCTTCCATGACCAGCATGTGTCTACTGCAACTACTGCTTCCACCGATTCCTCAATGCATTTGGTCACGATTAGTCTCATTGATGGTAGCAGTCTAATGAAAGCACAAGACCTTGGACATGCTCCTACCCAGTGAGGACTATCTGCATCGATATGAGAGAAGAGTTTTCACCATCACCAAGTATTACCAATTCCAAGAAGATGTCAAGACCCTACCAAATCTTGACACCTCCACCTGCACCTCTACAGAACCTCCAATTTTACTCTTGACTCCTTCAATGTGACTACTCCCTCTGCTCTCCTGGAATCACTAATAATTGCACTCCTTGAGTTCCTCTTTAGGCCAATTATACTCCAGCTATTATCCAAGATTTCTTTACCAGAAAACAACCAACAATCTCAAAGTGCGTCTTTACTGATTAGAGGTTGGACACCCTTGCCCAAGACAGCCACGTAGAATAGTTAGTGAGAGACATCTATTCCAGATTTGAAACCACTGCCCCATTTCAGCAGGAAGCAGTCATGAGATACGTCACCCCAATATCCTGGATATCCTGGAATGGAGGTCTCTCAGGGTTGGGTTTGTTAACCTTAGTGCAGGGAAAGTCCATGGCAAATGTTAAACACGCCTTACCTCTTATTAAAAATTTATGAACCCCCATCTGGCTTAATATTTCCAGAGAAACTGAAGCACAGGACACTGATTCCTCTCATGCCCAGCCTCTGGGCAATAACCAAAGGCCAACTCTGAAACTACATCCTGGCAGGATAGCCCCAGGATGAGAACAGAGACAGAGCCAACGTTATTTTTTGTTTCCTACAAGCTTTGATTCAAAGGACAGTGTATCTGCTAGTCCCTTTTACTTTCGCAAAAACTGTTGAACAGAGACACCACTTGCTTTATCAGAGATGTGTATCAGATACAGTACACACTTTTCGGACCGAGGCAGCAGCTTTTATGCCAACTGTAGCTGCCAAATACAGATGCCAGGACAAAAAGCAAAGAAAGCCATTCAGAGTCTGCGTACCTTCCCCGGGCTCTTCTTTCCTCAGGTGACATTTCTCTTTGAGGAGGAAAAAATAAGTCAAGATAGGAGCCCAGATCTCTGCTCAGACTCAGAACCAAGAGATTAACAGCGACGCGTGGGAAGTCCCAAATTCCTCTATTTGAATGTTCCTTCTTATCGAAATAAAAACTTTTATGTGCCCCAGTCCTGTTCTGTAGTTCAGTTGTGAAACCCCAGTTGTGAGAGTTTCCCACCAAAATATAGGCCAATATATAGTCCTGGTACCTATATTGGGGCTATTGTAAGAAAAAAAATGCCATACTCTGGGTTATGATTGTGCTGTGTGCTGGGACATTCAGAATAAAAGGGCCTGGGCTTGGTTTATGATTGACTCTCTTGTCCCTGTTCTCACATGATAAGTGGGTAAGGGGGCTCGTTGAGTCCCTCTCATAGGAGTACTAATGTTCTCCATGAGGGCGCACCCTCAAGACCTAGTCACCACATCCAGGCCAATACTACCACATGGGGGACTGGGATCTGTGAAAGGAAAAGTCATACCCCAAGTCTTTTTGTGGCGTTTGGCCACCATCCAGATTTAATCACTAAATAGCAGTTTCTGCCTCCCCATAAGGATGCCCCTGAGATGACTCCAGTGCCTCAGGTAGGAGTGCTGGATTTGATGGCCAAGTATTTCCTGTGATAGCTTCCCAAATATCATGACACAAATATCAAGTCACAGCGGTTGTTTCTGAAGAATACAACTCAGATTTGCCTCATCTGATTTATCCTCCCCAGGAGAGAGGTAGACCCTTTAGGACTCTCTCGTGGAGATACTTAGCACTCTTGAGTTCTAATGTGACGTTGGGGGCTTGAATTCCAAAGTACTTCAGGCTCCAGTTACCACCCCTTTCCCACTTCCACTACACAGACATGCACCCAAGCCCTTGAAGCCACACACAGACACACACAGACACACACACAGACACACACACCCTAGATGAGTACAGGAGAGTTTCCAGGACAGTGAGAAAGAATGCATTGCAACGTACGTGCCAGCAGGTGGCGCCCTTTCCAGGCGCTCAGGCTTGTTCATCAGAGAATCCAGAGAAACAGTTGCCTGTCCATTAGCATGATCTGTCCCACCAAGATTTGGACGGAGACTTGGAACCACCATGGCGCCCACGTGCTGCCACATGTGTCTCGACTGCAGTAGATAGACTCTGAACAATGTTTCTCAAAGCCCCCAGACTTCTGATCTTAATGGAGTAGCACGCACCCATTCTCATGCTCCCTGTTGCTGCCCGCCCCCACCCCCACCCCCACCCCAACTAACAGGACAGAAATGGTCTTCTCTCAAAAACACTCGGGAGGGTGGATAGTCCTAGAAACCTCTTTGTGGCTGCTGATGAAAGAATAAACAAGGGTTCCCTGCATTGTGGGTTCAGGCACCCCCACTCTCCCTGCTCTTCCCTAAGGCCTGGGATGCGAAGCCTGTGAAAGTGCAGCAGGACATTTATTTGGCTCGGGCATCTCACTTTCCTGGCCCCCAAGACCTCCTCGGAAGTGTAGCAGAGAGGAAGAAGGAAGCTCACGCTCGGGGGTCTGCTGCTGTTGAAGCGCCCAGTCCAGGCAGGTCTTCCCAGGAAAATGATTCTGCCTTGTGCTTGCTTGTTACCACCATCTGCACAAACTAATTCAAATCCCTGCACACACCCACAAAGGCATCATTTGAAGTTAATTTAGGGTCAGTCAGTGTAGAGGCGAATGTAAGGCCCGATCACCTTGCAAGTAGCTGACCCCTGTTAGCATTAGATCCTGGGCACTGTTGGGTATGCCCTACACACCCGACCCCCCCGGCAAAAAAATGTTTAAAACGTTCAAAAACATTTCATGCTGGGATGTGGCTCTGTGGTGAATGAAGAGCATGTGCCTCACGTGCGAGGGTCTGGCTCAGTTCCCGCCTCCCCCCACATCAGATGTACGAACATATATTTAACTGGCTGCCTTCAGTCAGAACCCCCTGTGTGTGCCGGTTGCTTATGAAGGAGGTGCCTTCAGGGAAGCCACGCCTGGTGTGATTTTGAACAAGCCCCAGGGAAAGAGACACAGTCCCAACCCATAAGGAAACTTGGAATGACCCTCAGAATAGTCCCCATACCTCCCAACCCCAGTACTTAAAGACTCCCCACTTCCATATCTTCCCCCGCTCCCCGGTCACAGATTTAGGGCAGGAGGTAGATTTTCTTCCAATCGTCTGAACCCAGATATCCAGCAAAGGGGCTTAGGGCCAGGCTGTAGGGAGTGGCAGTCCACACACAGCACCCACCACACTCCAGTGAAAGGAGATCTGAGAGATTTGGATGGAGCATCACTATTGTCTCCTAAACTTGCCTTATTCCACAAGAAAGCCCGGCAAGCTCTACAAAGTTATGCACGAACATAAAAAGAATTGTTCAAAGGGGTTCCCACAAGGGAGATGAAAGTAAATTTATGCAGAGAGAAGCTTACAATTTTAAGATGCTTCTCTATAGGGTTTGCAGCATTGGCACTGAGTTCCCTAGCAGTCAAAGAGCAACATGTATAAGTAATGGCAACATTTAGGATGCACAGAGGATTCAGTTCTTCTTGCTGGACCCAGGGTTCAGAACTTCCACAATATCAATCCTACAGCTAGGGATGCATTACAGACGGATCACGAGATGGAAAGAAGAAGGTGAAATCTATGGTTTACGTGAGCTAGATGGGACGGAGTGTCACGAGACATCACGGGATTTCTGTGAGCTTCTGCAAGAAGTGGAACAATGAGTTTACAGACACGATAGGTGGCAGCTCTCCCTATCTCACACCCCGGCAGCGGGCAGTTGCCAGGCCACTGAGCCATGCTAATCATTGGGAAATGCTGGTTCCCCTGACAACCACTCACTCCTATCAAGGCCAGTACTTGGATCTTGCTCACAAGCACGATGATCCAGGAGGTCAGGGAGTTGCACCAGGAAGGACTCTGACTGCTGGGTACTTCTGGTCCTTTCTTTGTATATCTTCTTCCAACTTTTCCCCAAAGATTGCTGAGAATAGGTCTAAGGTGGTCTAAGGTGAGCCACCAAATCACCATGGAAGCTTGGTTATTCATGCTGCTGAATCTATTTCCACGTAGATTTCTCAGGCTACAGAAATTATTCACTGCCTTCACCATGTCCCTTTCTTCTCCATTCTTCCAGCTTTGCCTTGGGGGAAGGGGCTTCGGGACACACTCTCTTTTCCTATATGTATTCTTTGTGTGAACCCAAGATGATCCTACTAATTTCTTAGCCTAATACTACATTTTAATGTGAAAGGACACATCATGTTCTGAAACTGTCTCTAGTTTTGGGCATCGCCCCTATATTGAAGGCATGTTCAGAGCTAGGAGTCTATGTCTCCGAAGAGCTCCCATGAACCCCCAGTGGGATGAGCAGCAACAAGAGGCTGGGAGCTCATGCCTGAGAATCTCCATCCCCACGAGTGTGCTTGTGGGACCACAGCCCAGCCAACTGGAGTTTTCATATGAAGAAACAGGATGGGGAACATTTCCTTCACAGAAATGCAGGGAATGGCTTTCAGTGGACCTGGGAGATAGCTAGAGGTGCTTGACCACCAGTAGGTCCAGCCTTGGCGTCTCAGACAGAACTGAAGGGACCCTGGCAGCTCTGTTGTGGGATCCCCAGGGAGAAAGGCCTAGAAGGTGGTTTAGGGGACACCGCTTTATCCAAGCAGGGACCTCCATCCACCTTTGGCCCAAAAACCCCTTGTGGTTTTCCCTTACTTTTGTGTCTCACATTTGGAAATAAGGATTAGGCTGGGCTGGAGGTGAGGCCGGGAGGTAGGGGCGGTAAAGGGGGCCCTACTCCTTTTTCTTTTAAGCAGCCAAATCCCACTTTGGGGCGTCTCCAGGAGATGGGATGCGTGATGCTCAGACCTGCTTTCCTGTGCGCCCCCAAGGCTGGCATTCCAGCGGGAGCCGCCTTCCGAAGGAAAGCCCTGGGTTCAGAATAGGCTCCGTGCGAGCAACCCGCCTGGACTAAAGCCAGGTGCTGCCGTTCCTGTGGCACCACTGCCCACGGCCCACACGCTACAACAGAGTGGGCACAGCCAGGAGGCTGCACGCACCACCTCTGAACCATGTGACCCTCAGGAGCACCCCCCCCTCCCGCCACATGTGAGCCTTCCTGCTGTGAATCATGTGCCCACCCTTATCATCAAAGAAGGGGAGGTGAGGGGGAGTGAGGGATAATGAATCAACCTTCCACGAAGTCACTGCTGAAAGCACAGCTCAGAGACTTCCTGAAGGATGCACGGAAGGGCAGAACCTCTGCAGTGGGGGCTGGGCGTGGGGGTCACTAACGAACCTGCCCTGCTGGTTAATTCATTCCGGGGCTACTCCAGGCATACAGTCCTGGAAATGGCTTCTGGCCCCGCCTCACATGAGCAGGGGACAAGGAACCAAGGGGGGCACAACCACTGTGGCCCCAACTGGGTTCCTGCCCCGACACCCCCAGCATATCCTCCGATTCTTCAGACAGAGAAGCTCTAGTGATCAGCCCTCATCACGACAGAGCCTGGGAAGCAGGCACTTAAAGTTGCTGGGAAAACGGGGAGAGGAATGGGTCGGGGGGTGGAGGGAGGCAGAGGGAACCATGAAGAAGCCATGCTCTCTTTTTTATTTTTATTTTTTTTAATTTCTATTCGTGAGATACCATGAGGTACAATTGTGGACTTACAAATTTTGTGCTCGGGTTTCAATTATACAATGATCAAATACCCATCCCTCCACCAGTCAGGGCCTATTTCCCACCACCACGGATCCCAGTATCCCTCCCACCCCCATCCCCAACCCCCGTCCCACCCTGGCTCTGTGGCAGGGCATTCCCCTCTGTTCTCTCTCTCCTTTTGGGTGTTGTGGTTTGTAGACCAAACATGATTGCCACTCAATGCCTCTTTTGCAAGCCATGTTCTCTTTTGTGTTGGTTTTATTTTTGATTGGGGGCCATATCTGGCTGGGCTCAGGTTTACTCCCATCTCTGCACTCAGAGAGCCCACTCCTGGAGGGGCTTTGGGGGATAGTACGGAGCACCAGAGATCTGATTTGGATGTGTGAAAGGCAAGTTCCTTTACCACTGGACAATCATTCTGTCTTGGAAACGAGATCCTTACCCTCAGACAGGTCTCAAACAAAGCACTCAGTGGCCCTAATCTCTGGGATGTGACTATCCTCACGGTAGGTCATGGCCCTTCAAAATCCAGCCCTTGCTAAGGGTTGGGGGCGAGTTGGGGGATGATGGAATGAGTTCACATTGATCCCCCCAGGGGCTGGGACTCCTGTTCCCACAAGTTTCATATTAAGCTCCATTGTCTGATTTTTTTTTCTTTTCGGATTCACCAGCCCCTGGAGGGGGTGGTAGGGGGACGCCCTCCATCTGAAGAGAAACTGAGTCATAGGTGGATCAAGACATTCCTTCCCAGCTGACTCACCCCCACCTGCCTGGGATTAGAACAAGCCAGCACCCATTCAAACAGTCACACGAGCCAGCCACCATTTAGTATCTGTACCTACCTGGCTGTGCCTGTAAGGGTAGGGCCCAAACCCCAAGTTCAGAGGTGGTCACACCCTTTCTGCAACTTCCCCCATTCCCTTTTCCCCTCACAAAGGCCAGATTACCCTGGCCCCAGGAAGCACCTCCAGTTCTAAAGAATTAAGTGAGGGCCAGAGAGAGAGAGAGTACAATATGCAGGGTGCTTGCAGTTCCTGGCATCTCATATGGTCCTCTGAGAACCACCCAGAGAATAACTGCTCAGGAATAATTCCTGAGTACAGAGCCAGGAGTCAGCCCTGAGCATTGTTGGATAGAGCAAAATAAGCCAAAAAAAAAAAAAAAGACAGACAGTCTACTCTGCTAGCTTCTGAAAAGACTAGAGGCTTTGGTTCATGGATAGTGCCAATCACAACCATGAATCCCTGAGTCAACTTGACAAGGCAGAAGAAACGCTTGAACGGGAAGCCCTAATTTAGAAAGAACAATACGGAGGATGTGCTTTGCATGTAGGAGGCCTGAGTTCAACCCCCATCACCACATGGTCCCTGAGCATGGTCCCCAAGCACTGAGCTGAGAGTAACTCCTGAGCACTGCAGAATCTGACACCTGCCCCCCGCCACGAAAACAGAGCAATATGTCTTTCACTCCTGACACCCCTGACCCCACCCCCAGCAGTCAAGGGGAAGACTCTCTAATGAAAAGTATCATCATTTCCCAGGAATCCAATCTTTTAATTTCTTTCCAAAGCTCAGTGTGGAAAAAGGAGGGAAAACCCTCACTTCTTGCTTGGACACCTTGGATTCTGGTATTGATTATCACCCGGGGAAAGACTAAAGAGGCACGCACAGTAGCATGCATGGATATTTTTACAAAACATGCCAGATTATTTCCCCTGTGTAGTGTCAAAATAAAGTGGAGCCCCTACAAATCGGCAAACTGCTGACCCCAACCTTAGACCTTAAAGCTGGGACTTCTAAAGGGAAGATCTCAGAAATAGCATTTCCCCACCCCTGATCCTCCCGTGAGTTTTGGGGGCACCCTAAAACTGGAGGATTGAGTTAGAACTTTCTTACACATAAAAGCTGCATTTCCTGGGGCTGGAGTGATAGCACAGTGGGTAGGGCGTTTGCCTTGCACACGACCGACCTGGGTTCAATTCCCAGCATCCCATATGGTCCCCCGATCATGAGTGCAGAGTCAGGAGTAACCCCTGAGCATCACCGGGTATGACCCAAAAAGCCAAAAAAAAAGCTGCATCCCAAGTTGGATCCTGGGAGAGAGAGGCAGCTGCCACGAGGAGAGGGGATTGAGCATGCACAGTCTGTTCCATGTGCGCCAGGCATCTTCACCCTGCCCCATGAGCGCCTGAGGCCACTGAGAAACAGGCACCAAGCAAAACTTACACAAGGTGTGATTAGGAAAAAAGGCCTGTCTGACTAATGACAAAGAGCAGAGCGGCTGCAAGTGAGTCTGACCTCAGGCAGGGCCCTGCATTTAGGCAAGAAATCGCCAACATGCCCCAGCAGGAAGGAATTTCAGCAAGACAGCAAAGGTTTCATCACTATAAGCACAGCCCCTGGAATCTTGGGAAAATGCTTATTCTAAGAATGTGTTCTTTACCTGAAATTCACATAAACCTGGGTGTCCTGTGTTTTATCTGGAAACACTAACTCAGAGTGGAAAGAGAAAGGTAGAATTCTAGGCCAGCATTCTTCAGCCTTTTTACACCTGCAGTTGAAGACCCCTCCTCAAGGCTGCCATGCTTAGAGAAGCTCAGCCAAGGGCCAGGAAGGGCAAGAGATGTGGCACAAGTGGCTCAGGACATGCCTGTGCCTCTGGGGCCCCAGGTTTGACACCCCTGATGCTACAGTCCTCCTCCCCAACCAACAGGAGAGACTCTGACAGCTACTCACCTCCAGCACCACCAGTATAACCACAAAAAAAATCCCCATCTAACATGTATGAAAAGGATAAAAATCTGAAACCTGGAATATGATGAGCAAAATAATTGGAATAAATACGTGGAAGACAGACAAATCTTGGCTGTAAACAAAAATAAAGTATAAGAATTAGCCAAAAACAGTCAGGGAGTCCTCAAGAAATTCCCCAGATGCCCAACTGGCCCCAGAAAAGGTTTATGCCTGGTGTCCCTTCTTGTCACCATCCCCTCATGGCCTGCTCACTTAGTTCTTATCCAAACAGGGGGCAGGAGAATCAAGGTTGCTCCCTTAAGACACCTGGGTACTAAGTGTTTTCCTCCCTGGTCCCCTGTGTATCAGCACCTCAACTTGCTGGGTCACCAGAGACCTTATCCACCGGAAAGGGGTTCCCTCTCCCTCCACACCAGTCCCCACACAGGTAACCCCACAACAGGACAGGGAGAGTGTGTGTATCAGGCAGACAGATGGGGAGGGAATGGAGCCCAAGTCACAGGGATCCCAGCTTGTTCCTCTGGAAACCAGGATTTCTTTCTTCTTACTTTTAAAAATTGATCACTTGATCACTAGACATCCCATCACTCATCAATTTGCTCGAGTGGAGCCAGTAATGTCTCCATTCATTCCTGTTGCATGCTAGTATAGCCCAATGGCATCTGCTAGCTCCAGGAACACAAAGAGCGTCAAACCGATTGTTCAGGGTCTTGACAAAGAAGTCTGACCATCTCGTAGGTGAGCGGCCATGCAATCTTTTCATATCCCGTGGAATCCAGTCGGTAATGGCTCTAGTCCAGCGGTTGTCTCCAAATCTCATTACGTGTCCAGCCCATCTGA